>PVKZ01000584.1:213173-509648 GCA_004027375.1 Macroglossus sobrinus
TCAAGGAGAGCTACCTCCTCATGAGCTACAGGCACGAAAGTAGTAAGGCTATAGCATTTAAACACTGCCCCTATTACTTCCGGGAAACAATACCTTTGTCCTCAAGTATTAATAACATTTTCTCAGTGTTTAGCAACTCACTGCTTTTTGCCAGTCGGCAAAGTTCTCTGCTAAAATGTTGTTAGATCATCAGCCCATAGTCTATAAAACACTTACTCACTTGCTCTGTTCTTCAACACTAATTTTCTTTTAATACCTGTTTCTTTGACTGGGAGATGGGGGATCAGGGAGCTCTTTTGATGATTTACAGCATCTGCTTTATCTCTAATTCATCTTCCTGAAGAATAAGATCTGTTTCTAAAGAATGCATTGATTGGTCTACTTGATTTCCACAGTATTCTTCTACTTGGTTCCCTATTCTATATTTAAAAGAGGAACATCTCAGCCAACTAGTAAAAATTGGCAGGTCATCTAATGAAACTCAGCAAATTTTGAAGAGGATTAGGAAATACTCCTGTTTTACTAAAACTAAACTGAAACCTAATATTAATCAACCATGATGCTTTAGTTTTGTCATATGATTTTCACAACAATCTTATGAAACACACCAAAAACTTTTCTTCTCTTACAGATGAAATAGAACTTTTGGGGAGCTGAAGCAATGTGCTCAGAGTAACAGGTGAGAAGTAGTAGAGTAGAGCCTAGAATTCAGGCCTTAGCCTTACTGAGTATCCTTTTCAAAAAATCACTATGCCTTTCTCGAACAATTCCATATCTGGGTCTGCAGCCCACAAAAGCATTTCCAACATGTGCAAGAATATACATACAAGGGTATTCATTATAGCATCATTCATAATAGTGAAAAATTGGAGACTACCTAAATATTTAACCATAGAATGTTATTTCAAAAATTATTGCAAGAGCATTTGAGATTTTGCTCCCTAGAGTTATGCTGTCAGTTTCACTCAAACTTACAAAAATTGAAAAAAAATTATGACATACCTATACTATGGGAGGGGCACTAAGCAGCCATCTAAAACAATGAGGTACATATACATATATACACATAGTGACATACAGATTAGACAGAAAAATGTTTAATTACAAAAGACAAGTTGCAGAACAACAGGTAATTCCATTCTTATGTAAGAAAAAAAACCTTACAAATTAATATGTCTTCATATAAAAAAAGTTTGAGAAAACACATAACAAACTGTTAACAATGATAATCTTTGGGTAGGGATAGCTGAGAGTAGAGGAGGAAAAAAAGCACATGAACTCCAACTTACATTGCATTCATTTTTATAATGGTTATATGTTACTTTATACTTAAATGTTTTAGGTTGAATTACTAACAATTTTTAAAAAGTTATTCAGCCTCTCAAATATCTATTAAATTCTTATTACGTGTGTGTTCAGTCCTCTGCCAGGGGTTATAGAACTCAAAAAATTTCCCTTGAGGAAGTTAGCATCTGGTTAGAGAGAAAAGCAGAACTCAGAACTCAGAAAATGATACAGAACAGTTTATACTTAACTGTTGGGGGAAATGACCAATTAGTGTACCATTCAGTTACCTATAAAGAAGAGTCATACAGATTTCCTTTTCTGTTGGTTTTGTACAAGGGAAGTTGCCTCAGGCCCCAAATCTCTCTACATTGGACCTAGTGCAACTTAGAGCATTACAAAAAAAATCAAAAATTGCTCAGTATCACTTGGACTAATTACATTGAAGAAATCTGTTCTTTAAAAAATTCATCTATAACTGATAGTTCTCAATGTGAGAATTTGATTGGCTTGTTTGGTGTCACTTGGCAGAAACATAAATTGGGCTACTGGACAGAAATTGGATGAAGCCACCTCAGAATTACTTGGTATCTCTTATTCCTAGTTCATAAAGGGTCATTCCTGGCTTGTAGTGAGAAAACTAGATAAAATCTTTGAGTTTATATGATTAATAAGGTAAGATACAGAACAATATATACTATATGATACCATTTACATAAAGGGAATAATAAAATTGAAATGTGAAAATTCTACTACTCTGCAATTCTATTCTTTTGTATATATTCTAGAGAAATTTGGGCAATTTTTACACCAAAAGACTTCTACAAGACAATAGCACGTTTTTAATGGCAGAAACAGAAAATATAAATAAATCAAAGCAAAACAAACTCCTCCAAACTGGAAATAACCCAAGTGTCTACTAACAGGAGAATGGCTACATTGCAGCAGACTTATATAATGTAATTCCACAAAATGGTGAAAATAAATTATATAGAACTACATACTAATTTGTGAATGATAAATACTACGCCTGCAGCTATGGAAGCCATCTTGACATCATGAGGGAAAGCTTTTACATCACTGAATTACTGAACCAATGCTAGCAGCTGCCTATCAAATAAATCCCAATTAATTTAGGCCATTGATAGTCAAGTTTTCTTGTTATTTGTACACATAAACACTCCTAGTATATAATAGTTAAATGAGAGTAAGTTTCAACAATTATTAAGGTTAATAAAGAGAGGGACTTTTTAGTTTGTATTGTTGAAATTTTTTATATTGAAATACAGCCATGTATTATTTGAGTACTTTAAATTTTAAAAAATTTAAGTTCAAGAAAGCCAAGACATAGTGTGATATACAATGGATTGCATGGGTCATCTTCTCACTCTTTTTCAACTAAACTTTTATCATACTTACTTAATTTTTCTTTCACCGGATTGCCTCTAAAAATTCACCCTTTCTTAGAGTAAAGGTAAAGGACCAATGTAACCCATACTGCTCTGCTGTCTCTAATTCTCAGCTTTAGCTCACAGACTGCTCTCTTTCTTGCTAACAAAGCCCTGTTACATTGGCCTTATTTTTTAGTTCCACAAATGTTTCAGGTTCCCAGATTTTAGGCCTTCAGTTTGAGGTTTCCATTTCCTGATATTGTTACTTTTTCTTCTCTTTACTGGACATGACTTACATCGGCAGCGACCAGTCCATTCTTTCCTCATCTTTCCTGCCCTCCCAGCCTTTAAACTCTCTCATACAGGGTGAGAGGTCTTTTAGCAAAATAATGTACCCAAGTTGTACTATGAAAGGAGAATAATAATCGCAGGAAAATCTTGTTTCTAAAATGTGTGTGTTTGTTTTATAGGTCTTTTACTCGAAAGTAAAGACTTAGGAGGTCTTACAATTGCCCTCCTAGGACTGTGCTAGGGACAGAATTGGGAGGAATTGGGAGAATTGGGAGGTCTTACAATTGCCCTCCTAGGACTGTGCTAGGGACAGGAATCTCCATGGACTTGACCACATAGGGTACTGACCACATATAGTAGAGAGAATCCTGGGGATAGGGCAGAGGGGAAGAAAAAGAAAGAGAGAAGCAAATCAGAGTGAAAAGGGATCCTAGCACCCATTGAGGGGCTGGTTTTTTCTGGGGATAGACAGCATATGATTGCTCTTCCAGATATTCTGGGAACAAAAGCAGGGTCACAGAGTCAGACTTTTAGGTGGCCTGATGATGGCCTAAAGATATGAGGGGAAGGAGCAATTATTGGAATCCAGGGGCAGAGAGGGCTATGTGAAAAAGGCTATCTGAGATCTTTGGTCATGGATAGAGCCAGCCCACAATGCTACCACAGGGAGGGGCCTGGGGAATAAACAACCTCAACTTTCTTTCCCTTCCTCTGATCTTTCCCTGAGGCTCAGTATTGGCACAATACAATGGAAGACCCAATAGGCAAGAGAGCCGGGAGATGAGTCCACATAGGTCAGCTTTTGGGGCAGAAAGCAGGGTGGTAGGTGGTTGGAATGGATATGCAGGGCAAATGAAAAATATCAAGCACAGTTCTGATAGGTCTGCCCATTCTCCTTACAGAGTAGCAAAATCGGAAGTTGAATTATAACCATAGGTTGCCGAGAAAGTATAGAATCACAGCAATTACAATTATTTGGCTAATACCATTAAGTCCAATGTCCTAATACATACATTTCTGAGATGGGGATCTTGATGAGATATTGGAAGTGCGAGATGGTATGTCAAGAGAATTACTGCTCGTTAGCACAGTCCTGCAATAACTCCTTACTATAATTTGTTCACTCTTTATTCTTGCAGTACTTATCCTGGTACCTTCACAAATCTGCAAATTTGACAATACTATATGTGTGTGTGTACACACACACACACACACACACACACACACACACACACACACACATTTTTTGAATAAAACTTCTAGTTAGGAACCACTTTTTAATTAGGCTGTTTCTCTTTTTCTACAGTTCCAATACCACTACTAAAAGTTGGCTTTCTTGTGGAGACCATTTCCTCAAAGAAATAATAATTAAAAAAATTAATTCAGAAGTGTCCCCATGTATATAAACATAAGAAGAGAACAATAAAGTAAAATTTTTGGTGTATTCCAAGCAGTCAGGTAGGCTCATTATATATCCAGAAATACTGTAAAACTAAAATATATGTATACAAGATTCAAGTTCTTACCACAGAATAATTACAAATCATTCCAGACCAAGGGTTGACTGAACAATTGATTATATTCATAATATTTCAATTCTATTAAACCTCACTGAGATTATGTTCAGATTCTTTGACTAGATTTTGGATGTTCATAAAACTTTCAATACTCACATTAATTGAAAATCTCATGCTGTATAATTTCTGAGTTTTAAAAATTTTATTTTATCATCATTCATAACATATAAAGTATAAACAACAATAGTAATAAGTGAATACCCAGGTGCCCACCACCAGTTTAAGAAATAGACTATTATCCCTCTATGTCCTACTTCTACTTTTTGTCCCTTCACTATCTCATCTCTCTTCTTTCCTCCCATTCCCTATGGATATCTGCTACCCTGAATTTTATATTTATTCCCTTGCTTTTCTTTATAGTTTTACTGCATATGAATGTATCCCTAAATAATAAATTGTTTAGTTTTACATGTTCTAAAAATTTATAGAAATGGAATCATGTAGTTTTCCCCTGCAACTTTTTTATATTGTTCCTCAACATACAGGTTTATAAAGTTCACTATGTTGATACATGTAGCTGTTCACTGCTGTATTATAATTTATTTATGAATAAACTACAATTTAATCATTCAGTTGCTTGTCCACGGATATTTTGAGCTACCAGTTTTTTGTTATTTGACACAATGCTGGTATTAACATAATTGTACATGCATATTTCCTGGGTAAGAATTTCTTTAGAATATATGCTTAGGAGCAGAATTGCTGGAATATAAGATAAATATTAAATTTTATTCAAAGTTTTACAAAGTGGTTTTAAACAAAATTCATAAGTAAAATTTTAATATTAAGGTATATATCTCTGCTATGTTTAAATACCAGAAGTATTTGTTTTTCATTTTTTCACACCTTTATCAATAGCTGGTATTGAGTATATTTAAATTTTTGCCAGGGATGTCATTCTACAGATGGCTGAACACATCTTTGTGATTTTATCTTTGTAATTTTCATTTCTGACTTAAGACTCTAACCTCACTCAGCTCAAAGGTATCTTTTCATCACCTCTTTGCATCACTGCTTAAACTTTTCGATATCATTTTAAATAAACCTGCTTTTCAGATTTTGGATAAAGAGTTGGATGATATCAGATTAATTTGAGGAATTAATCTGAATTAACCATCAGAGTGGTTCCAATCTGAGTAGTACACTGGCACAATTTGATGTATTCAGGACCCCTTCTATCTCCTTTTTCTTGGTTCTATCCACCTCCCCAAAATGTAGAGTTGTTGTCGGGGATCAGGCTCATGTGACTTCCATGTTGCAATACCCAAAGAAAGCTGGCTCTAAAATTGGTAAGTATAATTTTAATATCAAAGTATATAACTGTTATGTTTAGAATTTGGAGCTCTCTGCTGAATTTGGTGACTGCTAAAACTAAAATTTAAAAATTCAATTCAGTAAATATTTCTTATAGACATACTTTATTATTATTAATGTAGAAGTTCAATTTGGAGTTCTGTCCTTATGTAACCAAGTGGTCAGGTACTATTGCAGGGTAAATCAGAGACTACATCTTACTCATGATTATGCGTATTCTCAATTTCACCTAAAAACAAAGGTTCTGGTAACTTTGTTGGGGGTAGGTAGTGGTAGAAGGGAAGGAGTCCTGGCTATTAGTAGCAGTTAAGGTTAAACATAATAATACTCAGGAAAAGAAAAAAATGGACAGGTATCTGAGTTGAAGTTTAACAATCTTAATAAAAACTAAGAATTTAATTTTTCACAACAAAGAGGTAGACACTATTATAATACTTCCATGCAGGTAAAGAAACTGAGATGCAGACATGTTAAAGTAACTTGGCAAGGATTTCATATGACCAGAAAGATATAATGAATATAGAGACAGAGTACATTGGCAAATAAACTTTTTGTTTTTGAAGGATGCCAAGACTTTGAAGTTATTTTTCTTTTCTTATTTTAATCACATTTCTATTTTCTGTAAACCAGAAGCCCCACTCGAAAGCCTTATTCTTAGACTTCTAGCAGCTTGGACATCTCCCCAGATGATTGGAATTACAGTCTTTTTTTTTTTTTTCCAAAGTACTTACTTGTGGGTGGCAATGTTACTTTCAAATCATACTTTGCATTTTTTTCCCCCCTGGGGAAGATTAGAAAAGCCATCTGGTTAACATTACCCTGAAAAATTATTCTCTGATGAAATTTACTAAGAAGAAATTGTGAGAGAAATTGTGTGTTATAAAACTAGGCAGAATACAAGTAGAAAAATTTAGAAACTGAAGCATTACGTTCTGATATTTACCGGAATTGCTTTTCTGTACAGTCAGTTCACTTTTCATTCTAGCCCTTTTTTTTTTTCACTTTTTCTTTAGAGGAAAAATTCTTTTGAATGAATATGAATTTCTTTATTATTCTTTATTTTTATTTATTTTATTTTATTTTTTAAGCCTACAGCACCCGGGATTCCTAGGTGGTCTCCCATTCAAGTACTAACTAGTCCTGATCCTGCTTAGCTTCTGAGATCAGAAGCGATCTGGCGTGTTCAGGGTGGTATGGCTGTAGACCGAACCCCTATTTCTTGATAACATTTTTCTAGCTTTTTGAGATTTAATCTTGTTCACATACTGCTTGCTTAGTTTTGAAGTTTGGGTTCCTTTCTCTAATTAGTTGCCTCTTCTATTCAGGTTTTCATTACTACCACCCTCTACTCTGCAAATAGTGACATTCTTGCTGTGGTAATTTGCCTAGAAAAGAATCTGGCAAATAATGGGTGGTTAACAAACATTTGTTGATTAACTGAATGACTGCTTAAGTGAATGAACAAATGCATTAGTGAATAAAAAAACCTTCCCAGGAAGAAAAGAAAGAAGATCAAGGAGAGTAAATGTGAAACAAAGCCTTACTGATGAACTCTGTAAAAAAGTGGACGTAATATTGATTTTATTCTTTTACATTTCTCTAGAATTTGTTAATCTTTACATAACTTTGAAAAATCTACATAGTCATATGATTTCAGAACTCAGCTTAGAAAAATCAAATGCTATTTGAAAAGTGACTACTGGGTCAATGAAAAAAATAGTTTTTTGTTTGTTTGTTTTTGTCTAATTGACTCATTTAATTGGAGTTATTCTATCTAGTTATTTGGAACAGACCACTAAGAAAGATTTTTTAGATCCTCATTACCTTGTACATTACTCTTCTATTCACCAAATTTATCTTTTATTTTGAATCTCTTAGAATATTATCTCGCATTGTACATAGTTTTCAAAGTAATAAAAGCCAGACTGTGATATTAGTCTGGGCCATATTGTATCATAGTTGTTAAATGTTCATGACGACAAAAATTGAAATACTAATTAGCAAGTATTTTCATTATTTTTGTCTCTATAAAATTAACCTTTTGAAAGGCAACTTTCAGGATCACGGACTTTAGTTATATTGTACCCTATAAATTTTAATTTTTTTATATTCTTCTCAACACATTTCTATAGTTTCCAAAATTTCTCCAATAAGCTTTCATTACTTTTATAATAATAGAAAGCAACAAATTTCATTAACCACCTCCCAAACAAATCGGTCATTTTATCATTCTGACTAAACTGCTATTCACATTTTATTTTATTATAGTAATTTCTGAAAGCATGAGAATCAAGGGCAGTAATTTCAACTTGAAATTTCTATGGGCGCCATCCAGGTCAATGAATAGAGAACTACATTCACAGTGTATTTGTGTAGAATTTGCAATTGCCTCCTGTGATTGTGCTGTCTATTCTCAGGCTATATCTAAGTTCAAATTACATCCTCACCTAATTCAAATGACTTAGTACATACTAATTTATTTCCTTTTCAGTTTTTAATACATCTGTTATTTTCTTACATGTAAAATAAGGAGCAGAGATAATTCCTAAGCTTCATTTTAGTTCCAATACTCTATGATCATTTGCTGAGATTATCATACAACAAATTCATTAGAGATAGAATTATGAAGTAGTGTATTCTGAATTCCCAAGAACATTGTTCAACTCAATAGGCAGTATATGTTCTCAAATTGTATACAGAAATATGACCTTTGAAAATGTACTCACGACATGAAAAGGATCACACTGGATGATAAAGTTGGTAAGTTTGAAGAGTTCTAATACTATAATAATCATCTAAATCTATCCTATACCTCTGGCTTCAGTCACATCTTTCTAATCAGAAAGACATCTGTGTATCTCCATATGGTATTACTTAAAGAAGAGTAACTTCCTAGAATTTATTTCAACCTTCTGTTTCTCTAACTATAGAACCCTGCTACAGCATAGACTCCATTAATGAAATCCTATCCAGTTACCTCATGACTTTCATACTTACCATGTAGGTAGTTCGGTTTTTAGAAGCGGTAGTAGCCTTTAGATGGATTATGAATTTAAAAATATATATATATTATAGGCATTTTATTTCCAAAACCTGTTCTCAATACTTCTGAAGAGAGCCAACTTGGTAATTAAACAGTTAAAAATCACAGGCTGGGAAACAAACAAATCTCAGTTTGTATCCTAGCTGTGCTTTTCAACTATTGCCTGAGCTTGGACAAGCTACTTTTATAGCTCTGATCCTGTTTTGTCATTTGTAAAGCAGGAATAATAGAACTCCATTTGTTTATGAAGAAAAATTGCGTGCCATGCATAAAGCACTTTGAATTTCATTAAGTCAAGCAATATTTATTGAGAACTAACCATGTGCCAGGCACTACACCAAGCTCCTTAGGACTGTTCTTCTTCCTTCAAATTTTCATCTAATTCTACTCCCTTAAGTTTCAGCTTAAATGACATTTTCTCAGGGAAGGCATCTATATGTTAACTTAGGTCCTCCAGGAAGTGAATGCTAAGACAGGATTAGACACGCAAGAGGTTTATTAGAGGAGATTCCTGTGAAAGATAAAGGGGAGGAAGCAAGAATAACTAGGAAAAGCATCATGCTCCAGTGGAAGTCTGGAAGAAGAAAGAAAAATTTGATAGGAAAAGACTGAAGTAGTATTCTAAGAAAGTTTTGGCTAGACCAATGGTGAGCTCCCAAGTCAGGTTTGCCCATTAGAGGAGTCCTATGTCCTGCTGTGCTTAGTCACGGGCCCATTGCAATTCATAAATATGGCCTAAGCTCCACATAAAAGATTGGGAGAGGAAGCAGCTGGGGTGTCAGTTAACTATGCCCCCTTATCCCCCAGGATATCCAAGCAGTACATGTCCATAGCCATCACACCCTCCATAATAGGTTAGATCCCCTATTTATTTCCTCTTATAGAAATATGCATTTTCCTTTTTTCAGTTATCACCATTAAATTTTTGTTTTTTAATTTGTAAAGGTTATTTTCTCTGAACTGTAAGCTAGGGTAGGGACTGGGTCAATCTTGTTTACCTCTGCATCTCCAAGATGCACAGGATGCATCAGATGAGATGGCATATAATAGGTACAAAATACAATAGTAGTCATTGTTTTATCCTCTCTGTTCTATTCCACACATTACCACATCCAAAAGAAACTACTGCAGTCCTGCACAGCAGTATATATTGCAGATTTCAGCTCAATGTTAGTTTCTCTAGAGCATCTTTATCTTACTTTGTCTCAGGGAGAGGTTGCATCTTTATATTTAATACATATCAAAGCTCAATCAAAAGTAGTGAAACCTTGGAGATGGATTCTTGAATATATAAAGTACACTTATGAACAAAAAGGGTAGAGCTCCCAGTACCTGATTGTAAATTTTCAGTTTCTTCAGTGGTCAATGCTGAAGAATCTCTCTTCTGAGCCAAGAGGGCCAAGTAGACTGGTGATTGTCAGTTCCTCTTTAAATGACCTGTCTCCTTGCGCCCATCTCCTTTTCAAAAAGTAAAATCTTCATCAGATATAGCAGAAAGTGTTAGGGAGAGGAGAATGGGAATGTAAGTTAATAAAGCAAGAATGAAGGAACCTAGAAGTAGTAAATGACCCCACATCACAGAAGAGCTCAAGACACCAATTATATGCCAAATATAAAATTAATAATCACGAAAACTACATTATCAAGTAGTTTTTGCAAGTGATATTACCAAGTCCCTTACTGTTGCCCTTCCTCCCTGACTCTGCTCTAAAGCTGGGAGTCCAGTGTAGGGAGGGCGTACGCTATGCTAGGGGAGGAGACATAGAATGTTGGTCTCAAGCTATCTAGAATCAAAGCTTGTCTTTGGAATTATTTGGGGGACATTGAGTGAATTGCTTGACTTTACTGAGACTCAGTTTTCTTACCTGTACTGTGAGGATAATAAAAGCAATCTTAGAGGACTGTTAATCAGATTATAAGAGATAATTTATGTAAAGTGCTTGGCAAGATGGTTGGCACATAGTAAATTCCCAATAAATCTCTCTACTATCAATTCTTGTTAGGTATTCCACTCTGCTGCTCCAGTCATTTTCAAAATATGGTCCACAGACATTTTCAGGAGGCACAAGGTCGAAATTATTTTCATAATAATATTAAAAATTTATTTACCTTTTTCATTGTTTTAACATTTGCTTTGATGGTTCTAAAGTAAATCATTGCAGACCACAACATACCACTTTACACCCACTAAGATGGTTATAATATAAAAGTCAGACAATAATAACAAGTATTATTAAGTATGTGGAGACATTGGAACACATTCACTGCTGGTAGAAGTGTAAATGGTGTAGCCACTTTGGAAAAGAGTTGGTAGTTCCTTAAAAAATTAAGCACAGGGTTACCATACAACCCAGTAATTTCACTTCCAGGTATATACACAAGATAACTAAAGACATATTTTAAACAGAAACTTATACATGAATGTTCAAAGCAGTATTACTCATAATAGCCTAAAAATAGAAACAGCCCAAGTATCCACCACTTGATGAATAGCTAAACAAAATGGTATATATCTGTATAGTGGAATCCTGGTTGGATACTGCTTTTTGTGGGGGCTGTCCTGTACATTGTTATAATGTTTAGCAGCATCCTAAGCTTGCACTCATTAGAAAACAGTAGCAACCATGCCCCCTACCAAGTTGCGACAACAAAAAATGAATCCAGATATTGCTAAATGTCCCCTTCGCTGCCATAAAAACAAACAAACAAATAAACAAACAAACAGAAAAAGACAGTTTTACTTAAGGATGTTCTTAATGAAGCAGTAAAAATTTTAATGCTATGAAATAGATTCTTAAATTCATGTATTTAAAAATATTCTGTATAAAAAAATAGGAAGTGTTCATAAGGCACTTCTGTGGCATACCAAAGAACTATAATTGTATCAAGGAAAAACACTTGTGGGATTGTTAGAGTTGCAAACTGAACTGGCTGCTTTATTCATAGAACACCATTTTTATTAAAATATTTACTAACTGCAAACTGGTTGTTTGGACTTGGGTATTTGGCAAATATTTTCTCAAAAATCAATGAAGTGTAACTACCAGTTCAGGGAAGACAACTGATAGTATTTACTGTCATTGATATAATTGAGCTTTCAAGAAAAAATAATTTTGTAACAGTGGCATCATCACTGTGATCTTGATAGCTTCCAAATACTTAAAGATTCTTCTGAAGAGACTAGAAGTGATATTAACACGTGTGATTTAAAAAAAAAATTATTTATTTAAATTAGTTTCAAGTATACAGTACATTGGTTAGACATCTATATAGTTCATAAAACGATCCCCCCAATTGCTCCCTCCCGCCACTGGCCCTTCACCTAGCTATCATATTAGTGCTAACTGCATTCCCTCTGCCAACACATGTCATTTTTTTCATAGTGTAGGATCAAATATGTCAACATCTAGATTGGCATAACTCAGTAAACTGATATTTCCAACTGACTACTTTAGGATGTTAAAATCAGGCGTAGTTTAAAGGATTCATTAAAAGTGAAACATGCACCAATAGATTAAAATTTTTTTATAAGTTTTGAGGTATAATTAACACATAAGTTGCACATGTTTTTACATATGAATATATACATGACACTATCACAGCAATCAAAATAATAAACATGAGTATTATTCCCCACTATCACAGCAATCAAAATAATAAACATGAGTATTATTCCCCAAAGTTTCCTTGTATTCTCTGTAATCTCTCTCTTCTGCCCTTCTCAGCCCTCCACCCCACTCTTCCATTATCCAGGTTACCAGTAACTTCTTTTTCACTAAAGATTAGTTTTCATTTTCTGGAATTTTATATAAATGGGAACATATAGTACATATATTATTTTTGTCTGTCACTCATAATTATTTTGAGATTCATTCATGTTGCATGTATATCAACAGTTAATTTCTTTTTATTCTGAGTAGTAATCCATTGTATAAACATATGAATTGTTTATTCATTCACTTGTTGAAGAACAGTTGTGTTGTTTCCAGTTTTTGCCTATTATGGACACAGTTGCAATGAACATTTGTGTGAATGTCTTTGTGTGGACATACACTTCATTTCTTTTGGATAAATATCTAGGAGTGGAATGTCTGGGTCACATACAAATATATGTTTAACTTTTAAGAAACTGTCAAAGCATTTTCCAAAGAAGTTGTACCATTTTATACTCCCATTAGTGGTATAGAAGAATTCTAGTTACTCCACATTCTCAACAACACTTGTATGGCTTGACTTTTTAATTTTATCATTAAATAGGTAGGTAGTTGTATTTCATTGTTGTTTTAATTTCTATTTCCCTAATGACTGATAACATCGAGTATCCTCTCATGTATTTATTTGCCATTCAATAGTTTCTTGGTGTCATTTCAAATTTTAATGGATTGCTTATTTTCTTTTTGAGGTATGAGAGTTATTAAAAATAATATTCTGGAGACAAGTTCTTTATCAGAAATATAATTGGCAATATCTTCTTCAATTTTTGACAGCTTTTTTCATTCTCTTAACAGTGTCTTTTGAAAATAAGTTTTACATTTTGATCAAGTTCAATTCATCACTTTTTTCTTTTAAGGGTAGTTCTTTAGGTACTGTACCCAAGAAGTCTTTGCCTAGCCTAAGGTCACACTTATTTTTTTCCTGTTTTTTTTCCCCCCCAGAAGTTTAAAATTTTAGATTTAGAGCTTTGATCCATTTTGTGTTTTCATATGAGATTTTTCTATATTTTTACCTATGAATAGCCAAATGTTCCAACATTATTAGCTGAAAAATATTTTTCTCCATTGAACTGCCTTTGTCCTTTGTTGAAGATCAGTTGACCACACAGATATATGGAACTTTTTTTGGAACTCTCTCTTTAGTTTCATCTATTTCTCTCTCTACATCAATTCCATACTATCTGGGTTAATGTAGATTTATAATAAATAGTGAGATCAGGTAGTGTAGTGTAAATTTTCCATCTTTATTCTTCTGTTTCAAAGTTGTTTTGGTTAGTTGAGGTCTTTTGCATTTCCAAAAAAACTTTAGTCATTTTGTCAATTATTAAAAACCTGCTGGGATTTTGATTGGGATTGTATCAAATCTATATGCCAATGTGTGGAAGAATCGACATTTTTATAGTATTGAGTCTTCTGACCCATGAACATGGTATATCTTTCAGTTTGTCTTCTTAAATTCACTCATCATATTTTATATTTTGTGTACAACTTGAATATCTTTTAGCAAACTTGTCTTTTAAGTATTTCATATTTTTAATGGCATTTTAAATGGTATTTTTAATTTTAATTTCAGATCATTAATACAAATATAATTGACTTCAATATGTTGGCCTTTTAATACTGTAGTATCACTGATCTTGTTTATTAGTTCCAGTAGCTTTTTGTAGATATTATAGGATGTGCACCATAGATCAAATCGCCTGCAAACAAAGCCAGTTTTCTTTCTTTTTCAATTTGGATGCTTTTTAGTCCTTTTTCTTGCCTATTACAAAGGCTAGGATTGCAGTACAATGTTGAAAAAGTAGTGAGTGCAGAAATCCTTGCCTTGTTCCTATTTTTAAGGTGAAAGCATTCAATTCTTTACCATTAAGAATGTTGTTTATTATAGATGCTATCCAGTTGAGAAAGTTTCCTTGTATTCCTAGGAATGGATATTAGATTTTGTCCAATGTGTTTGCCGCATCCATTGATGCAGTTTTTCTTTCTTAGCCTTGTTAATATTGTGAACTACATTGTTTGATTTTCCAATTTAATTCAACCTGGTATTCCTGGGATAATCCTGTATTTTGTCATGATGCATTATCTTTTAAAATATATTGTGAAAAAAAACCAGAATTTTGTTAAAAAATTTTGAACCTATATTTATAAGGTTATCGGTCTGTAGTCTTGTAACATCTTGGGTTTGGATATCAGAATAATGCTGGTATTACAGAATGAATTGGGGAGTAGCAGTTTCTCTTTTTTCCATTTTCTGGGAAGCTGTAATAGCTGTATTATCATCAGATAAACTACACTTTAGAACAAAGAATATTATCAGGAAAAAGAGAGTCATTTATAAAGTGGATGATTCATGATGATAAAATAATTTTCAATCAATTCCATTAAGAATAAATTCATCAAAGTGATAGAATAATTCTAAATGTTTATGCAGCTAATAGCAGAGCTTCAAAATTCATGAAGCAAAAACTGATAAGAATAGCAAGGAGAACTAGAATAATCCATAATTATTCTAACTAATAATTATATAGAATAATTAATAGAATAAGTTGACAGAACTTATTAATACTTAATAGAATAGTAATTATTTAATAATTAATAGAATTAATAGAATAATTAATAGAATAAGTTAATAATTAATAGAATAAGTTGACAGAAAAGCAGTATGTTCTAAATCCCCCAGGATTTAGGTTTGTAACATCAACTAACTTGATATGATTGACATTTTTAGGACATTTCACCCAACAACTGCACATTTGGGTTAATGCACACTGAACATTTACCAAGACAGACCATACTGCGCGCTACAGAACAAGTCTCGATAAATTTAATATCATTCAAATTATACAAAGTATGTTATCTGGTCATAATGGAATGAAATTACAAATCAACAACAAGATATTAGGAAAATTCCTCAATATTTGGAGACTACATAACACAAATAGTTCAGGGGTCAAATAAAAAATCTATAGAAAAATTAGTATTTTGAAATGAAGAAAAATGAAAATAAATCAAAATGTGTGGGATGCAGTTAAGGCAGTACTTTGGGGGACACACCCTACCAAATGCCTATATTACAAAAGAAGAAACATTAAAATAAAAGACTTAAGGTTTCAAATTAAAAAACTGTAACATTAATTTTAAAAAATCAAAAAAAAAAAGGCAGAAGGAAATAAACATAAGGGCACAAATCAGCAAAATAGAACGCAAAAACGATGGAGAAAATCTATTAAAACAATAGCTGGTTTTGAGATTTGAGATCAGTAAAGTTGATATGCCTCTCCCCAGTTTGATGAGGAAAAAAGAATGACACAAATGACCAATTTCAGGAATGAAAGTGGATTCTTAGATATTAAAAGGACAATAAAGAAATATGAACAGATTTACATCAATAGATTAAACAGTTTAGATATCTTCACAACTATTAATGCTTGCTCAAGAAGAAATATTAAATATTTGTTGAATTAAGGAATGTTAGCTATTACTATGGATAAAACACTGAGTTTAGGCTTTAGCGATAAATAAGGGATTATCACGCCCAAGCAGATCTGTTTCCTGGAGGGGAAAAATAACAAAGCTTAATACCGATTGGTGCAGAAGAGAGAGGGAAAGCTGGATCAGGAAAAGCTTCTCTGCGGGGGGGTGGGCAGTCACCAAGCTGAGACAAGACGTATTAACAAACAGTGTTTATCAGAGCAAGAACTGCTGCGCGAGAACGTGGGCAGAGGGCGAAACAGCCTTCCGCGGGCGGCCCGCAGCCGACTGCCTAGTTTTCCTAGTCGCAGAGTAGTCTTCTAAGCCCTTTCATCACTCCGCCATCACAACCGCTGAGCGTCTATCTCCTTCCTCGCCGGAGCCCAGAAGTCGTGCGCCTGCGCATTGGCGTAAAGCTCCCGCAGGCGGGGCGAGAGTGATGCCGGAAGTGTGGCTTCTCGCTCCCGGCTGTTCCCATCCGGGGTCACGTCGGTCTTCCGGGTGTTTCTGACAGGGCTTTCTACGCCGCGTTTTCGGTGATTTTTTTGGTGTTCCGCCTCTTGCCACCGCCCCCAACCTCGCACGCCCTTTCTGGCCCTGCCTTTTTTTGTGTCGTTCCTCCCCGGCCGGCAAGCCCAGAGTTTAGGTCGCAGTTCGGATCCGGAGCTGGGCCTAGTCATTCCGGGGGCCACTACCTCTTTTGGCTCAGGCGAAAGCGACGACCGGGCGCACGGGCCGTCGCTGCCCGGCCTTGAAGCTCCCGGGTGGGCAGTGCCGCTTGACCTTCCTTGGCCCTTCCCCAAGGACACCTGGGAGGGGGTTTCGGAGTAGGACGCACCCTGTAGGCCCAGGTCGGGGGCGGGGCGCAGGGAACTTTTTTGAAACTGTACTGGTTGTTTTGCGTGGGAGGTTCCAGCAATATCTTTTAGATATCCCAGACTTTTGGGTGGCCCCCAGGCTGCCGTACTTTTTGAAGAATCTTAGGACCAATTACTTTTTCTACTCGTTTCTGTTCCTCGTGCCCCGTCCTCAATCTAGGACCAGCAGGGGAAGGTTGTCCTGGAACTCCTGCATGTTGTTTCAAAGGGTGGTGAAGAACTAAGGTAAGTATCTGGACTTTTAATTAAAAGGGCATGACATTGCCTCCGTTCTTCACTTTACAGGGAAGTGCACTAGTAGGACTCAGGTTGTTGTATACCCTTTTAACCCCGTTCAGTCTTAGTTGATGGTTTCTTCATCTTTCTTTCTGGGCCGTAATGCGTCTCATAACTTCTGGATTATCCAAGTGATCTGTCTTGTTTGAGCTCTCTCAACTTTTTGTTTAAACTAGCAGTCGTTTATTTAGATTGCGTACACCAATAGGGTGAACAAAATTGATGCAAAAGCAATTGTAAAATTATAGCTAAATTGTCAACTCGTTAACAGATGTGTAGTATATGATATTGTTAGGAAAGCAACCTTAACACCTAATCTGTGTGTTTGTATTATTGGTAACATACTATTTTTGTAAATGCTGTCATATTTTAATTTTATTACCATAAAATTACCGCGGCTGTAACATGTACTGATTAACAGCCAAAAGGCTATTAATATGTACTGATTAATAGTAGCATTAGTTTGTTGGTGTGATAGCCCCAATTGTGTCTTATCTGGAAATATCGTGTAACGGGCCCCATGTGAAACCGACCATTTATCAATCATTTAAGAAATGTCCATTTCAAATCACATGACTAGATTATTTTTTAACACTTGAATGGAATCTAATTCTTAATAAAAAGGAATGCCCTTTTCAAAACTTGCAGGTGGTTTTTTGACAGTGGATGAGTAGGATTTAGGAACTGGACTTTCTTCATTGTGGAGAAAAGAAGTGAGTGTAGGGGGTCTGAGGCATTTGGACAAAGTAGACAGGTAACTTGATTTAGCCTATACAGTTCTTGTTTTTATGCTTTGTAGATTTTGCTTTCCAGGGAATCCTGTTGAAGGAATTATGTAACCTTGAGTGTTCTCTAAGCCCTTGGAGGAGAGGTCAAGTTTAGGGCAGAAATTATAGGTTGTAAGTTATAGGACCGAATACTATATCACTAGGAATTACTTTATAAATTAATCCATTACAGCTTGTCTCATGTATGATTATTCACAAGTAAGCCTATATAGTTTCCTGCTAGGTCAACCTTAGTCAAGAAGCAGTCCTTAAGATTCTCTCCTTAAGGGTAGAATCAATGCAATGATTTTAAAACACTTCAAAATTTACCTAGATGATTCTGTTATATAGTCAAGCACAGATTGAAAAACTGATAATTATCAAGTCAAGAAATATATGATACTACCAATACCTGAATTTTATTTATCATAAAATTTTTTATTCCTGTTACCACAATTAATGTGACATAGTGTTTTATATAGATCATTCTCTACTTGGTGAAGAGGTCTTTCAGAATATGAAGAAAAAAGATTTAAAATTTTGTGGCGGTCCCCTTAATTCTGGTGTGGTAATAGTTTTGCTGAAACTATTCTATTTTAAAATGACTTCTTACTTTGTTTATGATAGATTATTATTTTGATGACATTTTTATCCTCATCAAAATCAGAGTTGAAATGTACTAGAAAAAGTATAAGAAAGAGGAATTGAAATTCACAAGCTTTTGGTGTACTTCCTTATCTGTGAATGGTCATGCAGGATACCTATGTTGGGGAGCACTGAATGCCATTGGTTAAATGCCCTAGGAATGATCCTCCTTACTTTGAGGGCTGGCCTGATAAGAGCTAGACTTGAAGGCCAAGATTCATACTGAAGACCACCTCACAGACATTTTGCTTTGGATGGACTCCAAAAAGAGTTTTGATGCTTAGCTGGGAATTTGAGATTGTTTCAACTTGATATCTGCCCTAAAGTAGGTAAACTTTTGGCTTTGGAATCATCCTAAGCTTTTTCAACCTTGGATAATTTGGTAGATAGCTTGGATAGCTTTGTAGAGTACTTCTGGGCCACAAGACATCTTTCGACTTTTTCTTAGTTTGTATCTGACCATGTAATGGGATAGGAATAAGGTGAGGTCTGGGCTGTTATGTCATTTTAGGTCTTCAGTTATGAATGCGTGTGTATAGGATTTTTTTGTATGTATATGTATAAACAAAGTATAGAATTTATATGTATAAACAAAGTATAGAATTTTAACTGTGAACTGATTTAAGTAAATCTGAAAATAGAACATGTTAATTTTAGTTTTTTCTGAACAAACTTTCTTATTTGGTCAGGTCTGTATATCTATATTCCAACAAAATGAAATATCAAACAGAATTAATTACAATAATGAATTGTATTTAATATCATTTTTTCAAGAATCATATGAAATAGAAATTTTTTTATGCAGTTTGGGTCAGGGAAGCAGAGTAAAGAAGACCAAGAAAGAATGTGATTTCTGGCAAAGGGTAGAACAAGGCATTAGTTAGTTGTCAGTCTTGAATTTGACATTCTATGATTATTGAGTATACTTTTAATAAAGGATTCTTTGGAATACTGATTGGTTCAAAACATTTTTCATTTCCTCTGAGCACTGAAAATCAACATTACAGGTTAGCAGATATGATAGTATTTCTTTAAAAAAAAATCTATATGAGATACAGGCTGGCTGAAGAAAGTTGACAAACTCTTGTTTTTTGATGATAACACCTCTCTTTGGTACAAATTAGAGACTCAGGCACTTGGGATAAATCTGATTGTGGCCTGACACAATATGTAGTAAATTATATATATCACAATTTATTTAAGTTAGTATTTTCATTGTTTGTTATTGTAAGAACCAAGTAGGTAACTTGATATTTTCTTTTTTTATAAGACCTTTTGAGTTTTTTTCTGTAGTTTAGTATTTCCTTTTATTTTATTTTATTATTATTTTTTGAGGTTTGCAGTTTTATTAAGATAATAAAAATGTAACCTATACAAAAAAAAAAAAAGAAAGTCCTGTTCCTCCAGGGGCAGCAGCAAATCCTAGGTTGCCCATCTTCTCTGTCCCTGCCTGTTAGGCCTCCTGCTGCTGGATTAAGGGGTTGGGGATGGCCTCCATTCCCTCTTGCAGGCAGATGAGCACCACAGAGGTGCCCCTGCATACCACCAGACCCAGCTGGCAGGTGTCCTCTGTGAGCTTCTACTGGTTGTCCGGGTCTCTAATGTATTCAGTGGTGCTATCAAGCATGAGGTTGAGGTGTGGGTCAAACCCTTACAGGATTACGCTGGCTGTGTGGCCTCCCTGAAACTTCACCCGGGTATCTTGTCAATGTACTTCGACAGGTCCAAGATACTCTCCTTCTTCTCTTTGTCCGCCATCTTGCCACACCACTCCACTCTGTCACCTTTTATTTTTAGCTTGATGTTTTCTGTTCCTGTAATTATTTCTTTCCTTCAGCAGAACTGTTCTCTGTGGTCAAATACATCAGGTAATCTACAGATTAATGTTTTTTTCCTCCATGGATATCTTCTTGAAGCCCTCTATCCTCCTGCTCTAATTTTAGCTTCTTTTAACATCATCCTGGGGAATTTTGCGCTGTGTCAAATCTTCCTTTTCCTAGGTCCTAGGTTTTTTTTCCTTTTTTGATACATGTCTAAAAATATCTTTATTTTCTTTTGCATTGATAGTATAGCTAGGTATAAAATTATACCTCAAGAGCATTACCTTCAGAGACTTGAAGGCATTGTCTTCACTGTCTTGTGGTTTCCACTGTTGCTTTTGAGAAATTTAAAGTCATTTTGAATACTAGTCCTTTGTTTTTAACATTTTCTTCCTCTAATATTTAATAAGCTTTTTCCTGATATTCTGAAATTTTACCATAATATGTCTTGATATGTATTATTTTTTAAATCGTGCTTTGTATTTATTGGGTCCTTTAAATCTAAGGATTGGTGTTCTTCAGCCCTGGAAATTTTCTTGTTTTATTTATTTGTACTTTATTTTTTTCTGTTCTTGGAGTTTCTGTTACGTTAGATGTTGGACAACATAGTTTGATTTTCTTATGTTTTATCTCCTATATTGTCCTGTTTCCCTTCTGCCCTCAACCTATTTTTCCTTTTTGTTCTTTGTAAGAGATTTCCTCAATGCTATCTGTTAACTTTCCTCTGGTTAGTTCTGCTTTCAATTTTGTGATTTCCAAGAGCCCTTCCTGCTTTTTAAACTGCAATTCTTTTTTTTTTTTTTTTATGTAAGCAGTTTTTCTCATTAGTTATGGAGTTCTTTTTTCTTCTTTCTCTCTCTCTGTCTCTGTCTCTGTCTCTGTCTCTGTCTGTCTCTCTGTCTCTTTCTCTCTGAGTTTTCATTTGTTCTTGGCATTGTTCTGTTTATTCTCAGCTCTTTTTTTTTTTCCTTCTGGTGATCCATTGCTCCATGATGTCTATTTTAAGTGAGAGCTATTAGAATTCTAATTGGAAGCTCTGGGTGCATGGGGTAGGTGATTCAGTAGTAAGCTTCATTGTACTTGTTAGCGGGCTTAACTTTTCCTTGGTGGAAAACTGCTCTTATGTTATATAGGTTATCTGGATACTATATTATATGATTTTTTCTCAGTTATTCCATAGGTAAATTTTCTAATTGCATGCTTTGGGAAGTTGTACTTGGGACTCTATTTTCACTTTGTAGACTTTACCTAAATACTTGTTTTCAGCTGGTTACCTTGCCCTACTCTTCGTAAATTTATAGCTTTTTGGGATCAATTTTTGCAAAAGAATTAGTGAATGGTTCTGATTGCTTCATATACAAGTTTTTCCCATTCTTGTGGAACAAGCCCTCTTTTATTAGAAGTTCTTTATATAAGTTATGTAGACTTTTGAGGAGACTCTTGCAATTTTAGAAATAGTTATTAGGCAATACAGATTCCTTCCCTTGTTTGATCAGTCTATAATATCTAAATCATAGGAATCAGGTTGTCATTTGATGGTTCATATCTTTCAATAAATTATATTGGGAATAAATGTAAGAATCTGTAAAATTTCATTAAATGTCTGTTTTGAGTAGTTTCTTTTTAATTAGAGTATGTGGTGATAACTTAATTTCTAAAAGGTTTATTGATAATAAGGTAATTTTATTAGGATAAATTCATCAGAAAATTAGAAACTTACATGTATTTTAATAATACTATGGTTATTATAATACCACAATGATACTATAGTTCATCTATATTTAAAATTCATTATTATTAAATTTTTTTGTTACAATAGTATGACCTAAGATTTATTTAAACTTTTAAAAATAACTTTGCAAATGAAATTTATAGCTTGGTAACTAATTGTTTTAGATAGGAGATACTAGTTACCGAAAGGGTTCAGTATCTTTAAGCTATAATAATTTGTCTTTTAAAACTATTCTAGGTGGAAGAATACATGTTCACTTTTAGTGAACAAGAGCATGTTCCCAAACTCAATTTTGGGTCGCCCGCCTTTCACTCCAAACCATCAACAACATAACTTCTTTGCACTGTCACCAACTCTTTATTCACACCAGCAGCTTATAGATGCACAATTCAACTTTCAAAATGCAGAGTAAGTATAGTGATATTTTGGCCCATATCATTTGTAAACTTTGTTTTCTACTTTACACAACCCTTTTTATGTGAAACATTTGAATTTAGGGAAAATGTCATTATGTCTTCTTTTCTTTTGATCAGTAAAATATTTAGTTTCTTTTTGTTTTTAAGAAAGAAATGTTTATTACTACTGTTCTTTATTTTTGGTAGCTTGTCTAGAGCCTTGTCATTACAGCAGTTGACATATGGAAATGTCAGTCCAATACAGACCTCAACTTCGCCATTATTTCGAGGAAGGAAGTAAGTATTTCTTAATTATTTAAACAAAAATTTCGCATGTCTTAGAACTCTATAACAATGTATTTTGTATTAAAATAGTATAGACACTGTTCCTTAAATTTTGTGTTTTTGGGAGAACCTGTGTGATTAATTCTGTTACAGAATTTTATTCTGTCTGTCTGTATCTATTTTTGTTACAGAATTTTTAAAGTGCTATGTAGTATTTTAAGGATACTTAGTTGATTTATCCTATATTTCTTCAGAAAGCTACTTTTAATTGAGATTTTTAACTAAATCAGATGGCTTCCTGTATTTGCTGGGGTTTCCTTAAAAAAGTACAACAGACTGGGTGGCTTAAACAACAAAAATGTATTTTCTCACAATTCTGGAGGCTAGAAGTGCAAGATCAAGATGTCAGTTTTGGTTTATTGCGAGGCCTATCTCCTTAGCTTGTAGATGGCCACCTTCTGTGTCCTCACCTGGTCATCCCTCTGGCTGTTTTCTGTGTTCTGATTTCTTCTTTTAAGGACACTAGTCATATTGGATTAGGGCCCACCCTAATGACCTCATTTTAATTTACTTCTTTAAAGTCCTTATGTCCAAATTCAGTCACATTTTGAGATCCTGGGGTTTAGAGGTTACACATAAGAATTTTGAGGGGACACAATTCAGCCCATAGCACCTTTCTAGGAAAATTGACTACTATTTGGTTTATCTAAATCTCAAACAGGTGAAGTTTCATGATAAATATTATTACAATGAAAATTCCTATATGACATAAAGCTTTCTGTAGAGGAGTCAGGAGCCAATTAATTTTAACCAATTTGATTAAAAGAAATTGATGTATCACAAAGTAATCATAATAGAACTTTAGAAGTGATTATTAAAATAAGATTTGGCAGTATTAAAGACATTACTATTTAAAGCCTATGTGAACATTTTATAGCTTTTATGTTCAATGAAAAATAATATTAGCCTAGAATTATTGGTCCCTCACTACATAGTAGGCATTATTCTAAGAACATTACAAATAATGATTTGATTAAGTTTTATTATACTTTATGAGGTGTAGGTACTGTCATCCCTCTTCGGTTGAAGAGAAAGCTGAAGTACACAGAGGGTAAGCAATTATTTATTCAGGTAGATGTTGCATAGCTGGATATAAACTCAGGAGGTTAGGCTCTAGATCCCATGCTTAGAAAGTTGTCATTGTCATCTATATAATGATGCTAAAAATACTGATTTTATTTTTATTTTAATTTTTTTGGAAATTACCAATTTGTGAATCAGGAATGAAAATATATTCCATTAAGTTTGTAGTTATACATATTTTAAAAATTAAAATTGGCATTCTCAGTAGAAGATATATAGAATGTAATGCTTTAAATTATTTTTGTTTAAAAATATTAAATATACTCAATGTTTTTAACACTATTCACTTTTATCTGTGAGTAAGAGTTTCAGTTATTTGTGGGTCTGTCAAGGAGAGAGAAGTTAAACCCAAAAGAACCTTTACGTTTCTATGACGAGTAGAATTTTAGAGCTTGAAGAGAATTGGACCATTTTCTATGGCATAAAGTATTACCTACATGAACAACTTAATATATCAGTGAAGTAAATTTTTTTTCCAATAAGTAATTAGTTTTTAGTTATTTTCCCCTTCCCTTTTTATTTTGAAAATTTTTAAGCCTCCAGAGAAATTTAAATAGTACAGCTGTTCACTATTAAGTGAACACATATTATTTTTGCTTAGATTCCTCAATTAAAGTTTGTTGCATTGGTTATTTTTTCCTTTCTCTTTCTCTCCTAACCCTACATTTTTTTCTGAACCATATGAAAGTAAGTTGACATCATTTCCCTTTACCGCAAAGTACATAAGTACATACCTCTTAAGCACAAGGATATTGTCCTATATAACCACAATACATTGATCATGTCCAGGTAATTTAACAGTAATACAATACTGTTACCTGGAATATGGTTCATTTTCAAATTTCTTTACTGTTAAATATCTTTATAGCTTTTTAAAAAAGTAACTCCTTCTGAGATGATACATTAGGGTAGTTCAAATGCTGGAGACTAACCCTAATGTATTTATATATATGTAGGTTTTTTTAATAGTCATTATTACTACTTATTTTTCTTAAGATGTTTTTCTAAGACATCTTTTGTTCTGAAAATATATATTTTAAGATTCACATAGAGCTAATAATGTGGTTTTACTGAGTCAGTATTGTCATCTGTTAATTATTATATTTTTAATTATTTTCTATTTGTTACTAGAAAATTACGTATCTTTAATCACTAAGGTATATTGCTTGTTTTCAGGAGATTAAGCGATGAAAAAAACCTTCCTCTTGATGGAAAACGGCAGCGCTTCCATTCACCCCACCAAGAGCCAACTCTCGTTAACCACATAGTGCCTTTATCAGGTGAAAGAAGATACTCAATGCCGCCATTGTTTCATACACACTATGTACCAGATATAGTCAGATGCGTTCCACCTTTTCGAGAACTACCAATTTTAGAACCTAGAGAGATCACACTGCCTGAGGCCAAAGATAAGGTAATAATAATGTAGATTTTAGTTTATGAATTGTAAGTATCAAAAAATATCTAATGCCTTGAATTGAGTAGAACATGCCTTTTTTGCAGTGTTTAAAGTACTATTCAACACAGTTTTCTGTCTAAATTTGAGTTTTTGATTTTTGTTAGCTGTTCTTTTGTGGAAGTGTAACTTTCATATCAGGAAATCAGATATTCTCAGATTCATAAAAATCGGATTAGAGCCCAAAACATTTGATTTCTTAGTTTAGAGAACTATGTTGTTACTTATTTTTATTACAGAAAAACAGGTTTTCATATGGATATTGTGAGAAAGTGTTAAAAAGCATTTTCTTTGGGAGTATTTTTGGTTGTCATGATGTTTTTGAATGTCAAAAACAGAATCCACATTTTAGCTATTCCAAATAATGTTGCTATGAAAAAGCTGTGTATTGGTTTTTGTGTGGATGTGTTTTGACTTCTCTTGGGGATATACCTAGGAGTGAAATTGCTGTGTTATGTTATAACTTTTTGAGGAGCAATGTACGAGTGTTCCAGTTTCTCCACTTTTATCTGTTTTTGTTTTGTTTTGTTTTGTTTTGTTTTTTTATTATTGCCATCTTAGTGGGTGTGAAATAGTATCTCTTTGGGATTTTCGATTTGCATTTTCCTAATGAGTAATGTAACTGGTCATCTTTTCATTTGCTTATTGGCCATTTGTGGTTTTTCTTTGGAGAACTGCCTATTCAGAGCCTCAGGCCATTTTTTAATGGGGTAGTTATTTTTCTTGTTGAGTTGTAAGAGTTCTTTATATGTTCTGAATACTATACCCTTGTTAGATACATGATTTGCATATATATTCTTCCATTCTGTCATTTGTCTTCTTACTTTCTTAATGGTGCCCTTTAAAGCACAAAAGCTTTTCATTTTGATATAGGCCAATTTATCTGTTTTTCTTTGGTTGCTTGAGCTTTTGGGGTTCAGATCTAAGAAACCATTGCCCAATCCAAGGTCACAAGTGTGGATGTAGGGAAGTTATTGTATTGTAGGTAAAAGGTAATGATGCCTTGAATTATGAAGTGCTGGTACTTAAGTTGAAGAGAAATTGGTGGATTTAAGCTATATGTGGGAGGTGGAATTGATAGGATTCGATGCTGAATTAGATTAGGTCTTCTAAGCCTCTGCACTGCTGACATTTTGAAACAACTTTCTTTGGTGTGGAGGGATTGTCCTGCACATCCTAGGATGTATAGCTGCTTTCCTGGTTTCAGCCTGCTAGAGGCAACAAATCCCAAGTTATGACAACCAAAAATATCTACCAGTATTGCCAAATGTTACTCGGGGGACAGAACTGCCCCAGGTTGAGAACCATTGGGTTAGATGGAGAAGGAGACGTTGAGGATTATGCCTAAGTTTCTAGCTTCTGCAACTGGATGCATGGTGGTACCATTCACTGAGACATAATGAAATGAAAGAGAAGATTTGTGTGTGTGTGTGTTTATGTGTTTAATAGGAACTGGAGGATGAGTAGTGCTCTCATGAGTCTGTGGATATGTTACTTTTAATGTGCATTTGAAACATCAAATTAGATATTTAGAGATGATAGTTTAATATATATAGACCTGGAATTCAGGGGCCAGGTATTGATGAGAAATGTATGTTTTGGTAATCATTGGTGTGTAGATGGTAATTGAAAGCAAGAGTATAGAAATGATTGTCCTGGGAGAGAAGAGAATTTCAATCTAAAACTTATACATTGGGGAAAGAATGAGAAGAGAAATGGAAATTGAGAGTATATACAACTGTTTGGGGGAAGTTTGGTTATGAAGGATAGGAGCTAAAGGTGGGACATTGGAACAAAGGTTTTTTTTTTTTGTTTTTTTTTTTGTTTTTTTTTTTAAGGTGGAGGAAACTTTAGCCACATATTCACAGTAAAGGTTCAGTAGAGAGATTGATTACACTAGAAAGAAAATAGTTATGAATGAGATTTTTTAGAAGATGGAAAAGGGCATGTGTCCTGGCTATAGTAGTGACTGGCTTTAGATAAGAGAAAACTTTTTGAAACTGGAGGATAGGAGAGAATAGATAGAGATACGAGGAAGTTTATAGACAATGGTATGGAGAAGTTAATGGAGTTTCCATAGTTGAGTGGATTCTTCCTGTTTTCTCTCTGAATTACTATGCAAGGTCATAGGTCGAGAGTGGAGAGGATGAAGTGGGATATCTGAGGTTGGAGAATAGTGGAGAAGGTTTGAAATAGCATTTATTGGGTATAGAAAATCAGGGTAACCAGAAAAACAGTGGAAAAGGTTTGTAACAGTATTCACTAGTGCAGGGACCTCACTCAAGATTGGTAATAATAAATTTACTATTATTAATAAATTGGTTAGTTGATTCAGTCAGCTCCAGGGAAAGATTTTATTAGAAATTTTAATTACTTTGAAAATTCATGTTCTGTTTTGAAACATAAAAAATTAAATTTTCAAAAATGAGTACCCTCTGAGTTTAAATTTTTTTCTCCATTTTAAAATCTTTTGTCTATTTTTCAAGTTGCTACATTAACAAACAATTGTTTAAGTCAAAATCTTAGTTTTATTTCACTCTAGCTTTTAGGTGAATATATAATTCCTTGGACAAAAAAGAGGCTATGGAGGCATGAGAGTTAACTGAGCTCCTGAATTCCATCTATTATAACTGTTCTTTGGGAATTCTGGTTAATTTGGAGATATTAAGTGAATCAAAGTATTTGATTTTGAATTTTGAGTTGAGATGAAATTAGGCTGAGATTTCTTGGTACTTGTGAAATGAAAAGATGGTTGTGAATGAATTATTTAAGATTTCTAGTGTAATATTTAATTTTGGAAAGGAACACATTTTTGGAGCTTTTGGCACCCTTGGAGGAATAGTTTGGGGACAGTTATCTTACTGATCTCTCAGAGGTCCTATCTTAAATATATATTTTTTAATTTCAGTATTCACTTTATTTGAAAACAAAGAACAAATTGAAAGAAGGGGTAAAATATTTATAAAGCACACTGAATTTCAAATACTTAAAAAAAGTATATATCTACATCTCCTAACAATCTTTTTTTCTGGCTTTGAGATATGTGTAACAAAAATAATTATATATTTAGTTGTACAATGTGATATTTTGATATATATACATTGTGTGATTGCATAATCAAGCTAATTGATATATTCATCACTTCACATAGTTACCTTATTTTTTTGTGGAGAGAACATTTGAAATTTTTCTCAACAAATTTTAAGTATATAACATTATTAATGGTAGTCACTGTACTGAGTATTACATTTCCAGAACTTACTCCCCATTTTCCCTTCCCCCAGCCACTGATAACCACCACCATTCTGCTATGCTACTATAAATTTGACTTTTTTAGATTCTATATATAAGTAAGATTATGCTGATACGTCTTTCTGTGGTTAGTTTATTTCATTTAGCATAATCTCTCCTTCATCCATGCTGCAAATGGCAAGATTTTCTTCTTTTTTAAGGCCAAATATTTTATTATTTATGTTTATACATCACATTTTCTTTACCCATTCATCCATTGATGGATATTTAGGTTATTTCTATATCTTGGTTACTGTGAGTAATGCAGGGAGTACAGTATCTCTTTGAGATCGCTTTTATTTCTTTTTCTATACAGGGCTAAATAGTAAAGATATTTAGGTATGTGGGCTGCATGGGGCCTCTATTACATATCCTTTTTTCTTTTCTTTCAACAGTCCTCAAATGTAAAAATGGTTTTAGCTTGCTGATCCTACAAAACAGGTCAGAAGCAGTATTTGGCCTCCAGACCATAGTTTGCCAACCTGACTGAGTGAATAAAACTTAATCATTCAATTGTTATTTAAAATTTTATATTAACCACTTTTATTGGCAACCTTTTTCAAATTGTTTATAAATGTGGAAACTTTTTTTTTTAAGCTTTTTATTACGGAAAATATCCTGTATAAAAATATAATATCATAAATTCTCATATCACTAAGCTTTGACAATTACCAATATACACCAATCTTATTTCATCCATATTTTCCTCATTAGTTTGAAGCCAGTTCCAGGTGTCATATCATTTCATTCATAACTTTCAGTATTCTGTACTGTTATCTTTATCTCTTTTTGTTAATGCCATGCCATCTTGATTACTTTTGCTGTAAATGCTCCAACTTTTTTCTTTTTCTTGGCTATTCTTGGTCTTTGGCCTTTCCAAGTAAAATTTTAAATTATTCTCAATTTCTAGAACCAAGACTGCTGGGCTTTAGATTGAAAAAAATTAATTTTGATTGTTAAGATGTCAACTCTCCTGAAATTGATCTACAGAATCAATTGAGTTGACATCTTAACAACAGTCTTCTGATTCAGAAACATGGTATAGCTCTCCATTTATTTAGGTATTTAATTTCTCTCAGTATTTAGTAATTTTCAATATATAAGTCCTGTATATCTTTTGTTGTGTGTGTGTGTTTCGTGTTTTTTTGCTGTCACTGGTAATTTTTAAAATATAAATTTACATTTTTTTTGTTAGTACTAGTATATATGCTTTGTAGTTAATTATCTTTTTGGAAAACTAGAACATAAGAGAAAAAACCTTGGTTTGATATGTTTTGTTAAAATATTCACTAGTTTTGTGGACATGTCTTTCTGGTGTGCTACTATTATCTATAGGAATGTTACTCTATTAGTTTTCTTATAAAAACTTTGTATAGGGATGGCTAGAATCTCCTTTAGGTATTATTCTTTCAAATAATTTTTGTTCTTCTATTCTTACCTCTCTTTATGAGATTCTAGTTCTTTTCTGTTATTTGTGTTTAACTGAGATAACTTTTTCCATACTACTTTTGGATGAGGAAGGTTGGGCAGGCTAGCTTTCATAGTATGTGGCTCTAGGAATCTTTCGTTGTTATGCAGTGTTCAGAAATACGGTTTCTCAGACCTTGTCTCTGCTACTTCCCTTTTATCTAGACCAGGGTTTTTCACCCTCTGCAATGTTGGTTTTTGGGGTCAGATAATCTTTGCTGTGGGCAATTGTCCTGGGCATCGTATCTTGGCTTCTACCTACTGGATGCCAATGACCACTCTGTGGTACCCCCCACTTCCCTGATTATAACCAAAAGAGTTTCCAGACATTCTCATATGCTCCCTGAATCTTTCTTGTTCTAGACCTGTTTTTTTTTGCTTCGAATGGCTCTGTACTGCTTAGTTTTGATATCCCCTCACTAAGTTTCTGCTTAGTGTATTGCTTTGACTTAGAAGAAAACTTCAATTAGTTTTGAGAGTTCTGATTTTTCTGTGTTCCTTTGGATTTACCGCTGGGTAGTAGCCTGTGAACTGCCAGTTTTGGTTGGTGTTCCACACCAAATTGGACCCCTCAGTTTGAGAATGGGGGTGGTACCTATAGGCAATTTCATTTTTGATGTTTTCACTTTAGGGCTGTCCAAAGTCCTTTTCCTTTTCTTCCTCTTAATGTTTCTGATACCATGTGGGTGTTGCTGCTATTATGTTTGGTTCCAACTGCTCATATTTTGGGGTGATACATAGTTAATTTGTGGGTCATGTTTTATTTTGTTTTGGTTTGATGTTTGTTTTATTTTCCTAGTTGCTTTGTCTTTTGTGGGGGAGTGTTATTCAGAGATATTTGAAAATTGTGTCTTTTAAAAGAATTGCCAAGTTTCCCAGACTGCCTTAACATTCTTAAATTGAGTATTCTAAGAATGGTAAAAGAAAATGTTTGTCATAGACTCCAGTGAAAGCCTAGAAAGAGAGAGTTTTGAAATGCAGAAGAGAGACTCAAAAACTGATACAGGAATTTGTGTCCTGGAGATGACCAGAAGGCTTGGATACAAAAGTATGGATAGTGGGATTAGCTTTGAACGGGGGAAAAGGACAGTTTGTCTGACAGGAGAGTAAAGAGATGAGATTTCATTCAGATACATTACAAGTTTTTGGGTAGGAAGCCAAGGAATGTCACATTTAGTATCCGCAATTTTCTTAGTAAACTTTAGTATGAAGTTATCTGCTAAAGAAAGTGAGGTAAGTATAGGACGCTTGAGGAAAGTAGTAAAGATTTTGGAATGGTGATGGTGAAAAATAAGAGCAATATTTAAACCCAAAGACATGAAAGTAATTACTGAGTGACACTAAAGGTCCACCTTAGGCTAGTCCTTAAACTATAAATTAGAAAGGTGCCAATTTTGTGACTTTTAATTTTTTTCTAGTTTCACATCTTAGCAACTCAGATGTAAGAGCAGAGAAGGTGGTTGCATTCATCTAAGATTAGGATTTTGCAGGACAGGTATTAGAGCATGACAAGAGGATAATGTTATTAAGGTATGATAAAAGAGAGTGGCTCAGGGAATGCCTTATGGGATATAGTTGGTTAGGGAAGGAAATCATGCTATTAAGGTGCTGGTGGATTGGGAGAAAAGAGAGGATTCAAGGGAATCTATGTATGTGTAGTTCTAGAGCAGGTATGAGGGGAGTAAGAAAAAATTAGACAGGAGATTGAAGCCAAGATAGTATATTGGAATTTAAAATTTTAGAGCTAGAGTGTTCTCTTTTACTTCAAAGACCACATATGGCTATGGGAGTGTAACACTGATGAAATATATTGGACTAAAAGAAGTTCAGAAATCGTGGGAGTACATTGTGATATGTAGCTCATTATAGATAAGGAAAGCACCTATGGTGATGGCAAAAGTTGGGTTGGAGGGGAAAGTGTGAACCAGTTAGGTAAGATAAACAGGGAAGAAGTCAGGGCTCAAGGCGATATTGAAAGAATGAGGAAGAGGGTGGTTTACATGAGCATAGATGATGAGGGATTTTTTTGGTAAAGTCTGTTATATTTGGTATGAACACCAGGGATTGGGCAAACTTCTTTAAAGGGACAGATAGTAAATATTTTAGACTTTGACACTTATATATGGTTTCTGTCACATATTTTTGTTTATTTTATAACACTTTAAAAATATAAAACCATTTTTAGCTCATATACCATCCAAAACCAGGGAGCAACTGAATGTTGCAGGTTGCTGGCCTATGGATTATACTCATTATGAATTTTCTGTGACTATACTTTTCTGTGACCTGTCAGTGATACTCTACTTTGTAACAGTAACTTCTTGACTTGAGTACCTATTGTTACTTGAGTAGTACTTTTGGTTGGAAAGTGTTAAGGAGATAAGTATTTTTTAAATACTGCTGGTGGTATTGTTTTACACTTCTCACTTTGTTACTTTTACATTTCTGAACAAAATTTTTACTTCCTTTTGCGGTGAATTCAAGTTAAGTCAGCAGATACTGGAGTTATTTGAAGCATGTCAACAGCAAGTAAGCGATTTAAAGAAGAAAGAGCTCTGTCGAACACAACTGCAGAGAGAGATTCAGCTGTTATTTCCACGTATGTTTCTCTGTTTTTCTTACTCATTATGTATGTGAATTCCTGTTTTAAATTTTAAATAATACCTTATAATTCTCTCCTGTTTTTCTAGAAAGCAGACTTTTTTTGGTTGGGTCTTCTTTAAATGGATTTGGTACCCGGAGCAGTGATGGTGACTTATGCCTAGTTGTTAAAGAGGAACCAGTAAGTACTGAAACATTTATTCCAAGTGTGTTTCTTATATTAAGGTATTTAAGAAATTTCATATAAAAGTCTTTGAGGAAGAGAACTTGTTCTGTTGTAATTACTTCTTTGGATTCTTTACTTATTAGTAATTCAAGGAAAGCCAGGAAATACTTCTTTTTCTTTTAAGGCGTGTGCATTAAGCATAACAGTAATTTTAGCTTAATTTATTTCTAAGTTGTTAAAGTGAGATGGCTTCACTGTGTTTTTAAAGAGCCTGCCTCTATTTTGCACAGTCATTGGGTTAATATGTTACCAGGAAGCAGCAAAGACAAAGAGCATGTGTCAGTGTTATTTTCTTGGTATATTTCCTTTCCATTTGAATTTTCAGTGATTCTATTTTTAATCTTTTTTTTTTCCCCTTCGAAAATGCTATGGCGTTTAGAGTTCTTATTTTAGAATACAAAAAGAGAGACCACTGAAATTTAAAATACTACTGTGATATATTTCTTCTGCTATTTTGGCTTTGTTTTTTTCTTTTTCTTTTTTTAGCAACCAAATTTTATTATTGAGTATTATGTTTATTTGAATTTCCTGTTAGCTGATACTCTTGTATATTTTTAATATCACAGTATTTAGTATTCATTAAGCTGACCTGAAATAGCCTCTTTAATTTGCTGAAGTCTCTTCTGAATTACCAAAGATTAAATTAATTTCAGTATAATTTTAATATGCCTTATTATGGTCCAAATCTTTAAAAATATAAATAAAATTTACTAAATGGTAATAATATTTTTACTATTCCAATTATTTCACTAACAAAATTGGCTTCTAGTTACTGCAAATTAGAAAAGGATTTATTCCAGGAAACTTGATATTTTTCTAGGCTTTGAAATCATATAAAGGAAAAGTGAAAACACCCAACACCAAAAAAAACCTCAGAAATAATAAACATAGTGGAGAATACTAGAGTTTTAATTAAAACTTTCTCTCATGCAATTAGACCATACTCAGGCACCTCCTGCTAATCTTCCAGTTTTATTCACAAATCTAAATCATGTTGTCAGAATTTATACTCATACCGAGACACCGTAGATTTGAACCTTATCCTTAAGCAGCTCACATTCTAGATGGGGAAATAAAAGATGTTACAGAAAGTAAAAATTACTTTTATTTTTCTTGGAGAACATTGCGTTTTGTACGTTTATACTGAAGGAAAAAAATAACATATGGCTGTTTCAATATTTCTTTTAAAATTGTGCTTTAAGTTTAAAATCAGAAATTGATTTAGAACTGTTGATGTGAAAAATGGCATAAAGGTTGACTTTTTCTATGATGTAATGTAGTATATATTGAAAAATAACTCCAAAGAAAAGTATACTTTGTATGTTTTCTCTTTGTTGAGATACATAAGAAAATAAAACACTTAAGTTTAGAAAGATAATGAAAAAACACTTTATTTTTAACTTTTCAGTGTTTTTTTCAGGTAAATCAGAAGACTGAAGCACGGCATATACTCACCTTAGTCCATAAACACTTCTGTACTAGACTTTGTAAGTCTGATATGCCTCAAGTTCATATGTCATCTGACATAACTATTTATTTAAAATGTCTCTCTCACTTTATTTCTGATAAGAATTGTTTATTTTCTGGTCAGGATAGTTATAATGTGGATCTTTTTTTCCAAATGAATTTAAGTTTCAGTTAAGAAGAGTAACCATTTTTTCAACAATTCTTTATTGAGTTTACTTGCAAGATACCACACGGAATGCAGTGGAAAATTCAAAGATACATAAGCTTCAGTTCTTTTTCTCAAAAGATTGTAGACTGATAGGGAAGCAAAGGCATAAATATAAATAGCAAGAATGTAAAGTATCTGAAAAGCCAAAGGGGAATAGAGTTAAAGCCTTATTCAGGTGAGGAAGAAATAATTTAATCTGTTTTGCAATGACATGCAATTTATGACATCAAATTTTAAAAATACGATCACTGAACATGAAGCCCAAATGAATTACTCCACCAGAAAGCAAAATTGTTGACAGGAAATTTTATTGTAAAATTTTATTCTTTGAATAAGCTAACTAAGCAGATTTTAATCCACATGTTAAGCCATCTCAAATAATTTATTTTAAACTTCCACAGAACATTGTGGAAAGTTGAAGTCACACTAACTATGTGATGTTGAAAAGACATTTACGCATTTGTTTAACAGATACTCCTTATGTGTCAGACTTTGAGCTGGAAAATCCAAAGTGAAATAATAAGTTACTACCCTTAAACAGCTTATATCTATTGTAGGAGAGAAATAAATGATTTATTTCAGTGGAATTAGGTTTTCATATCTACAAAAGAAAGGAGTAATTCATACCGTAAGTGGTTTTTTAATAGCTATTACTAGATTTATAAATTATTAAAAATAGAAGAGACATTAGAAGTCATCTAATTGAAATGAAATGGTTTTCTTTAGTTTGTTTGGTTTTGGTTTTTGGTTTTCGGTTTTTTACTAGTTAAGGAAACTGGTGATACATGGGTTCAGTAACTTCCTGGAATATATTTTCTTTGCTGGTGTCTGAACTTGTACTTGGAGCTTGAAACTTTTAGCTCCTAATCTTATTTTTCACTAACCCTCATTGAATTCTTGTACATATATTCCATTTGAAGCTTGATTTATTTTATGATTTTGGTGGTAAAGCGGTATAACTGAAAATTTTTAGTATTCAAATCTGGTATTATATTTTTCTTTAGTTAAAACATTAGGAAATTGCTTTCTTAAGAAGTTCCCAGAGTTTTTAAAATACGTTTCTGTATTTTCCTAATTTTCTACAATGAACAGGTATTACTTTCAATTAAAAAAAATTTTTTTAAGTTGATGAAATAAAAAATATGTATTTTTTTTGTTCTTAGAGATCATACTTATTTGAATGTATCACTGTCTCATGTTGCAAGCATTTTCACAGTTAAGACTCTTTAAAAATATGATTTCTGTGGCTGCCATAATATCTTGAAATGTGCTGTACCAGAATTTAGCTATCCCCCTGCCTCTAGCCTATATATTTCTTTTATTTTTATAATGCTCTGATGAACTTCTTTAAACATGTTATTAGATATAAAGCCCTCTAAATGTGTTGGAAGTTCCAGTGTTAGAAGAATTTGATAATGTCCTTTCTTTACTTTCTTTCTTAAAGACTGTGTTTTCTTAAATTATTTTAGCTTTGTAAAATACTGTTTTTTAAAAAATGTGCGTTGGTACACTATGAATTTGAGGAACATTGTAGATATTCACAGTATCTTTTATTCTTCAGCTGGCTACATAGAGAGACCTCAGCTGATTCGAGCAAAAGTGCCAATTGTGAAGTTCAGGGATAAAGTCAGGTAAAAAATTATTGAATTCTTTTTTTTTCAGTTGATTTAGATCATTTTTAGATATTTGTTTGGTATAGATAATTAAGAAATGTGTGCTATAATAGTTTATTTTCATCAGTTTTTAGAAATCACTTGAATTGGTCTTTGAAATGATTTTTAAAAATTGAGCACTTCTTCAGTTAAGCATGCTTAACTGTACTTTGTTATTCTGCTTGACATTTTGAATATTTGAGACTATCCAATTTAAAGAATATATGTTTATATTTTAGATTGTTAAATGATCTTTTGCTTTTTAGAAATGTAATGAATAAGTTCTTAATGTATCTTATTGATGAAATGTCATGTATCAGAGGGGTTTTTAAAAAATCTATTCTACTAGCCTGTGTTCTGAATTTCTTAGGTATTTAAATTAGAATCTTTTATGTACTATCTGAGTATAAAATGTAAATATTTAGGTCGTGAGTGTTTCCTTGGCTAAAAAAAAAAGATTTGTTGTTTTCTAAAAAATAACAGTTGTGATAAATCAGATTTTTCTAGCCCAGTTTCATAAAAGTGATGCTGAAATATGTGTAAGTATATACACAGCTGATCCTCATTATTCATGGATTTGATGATTTTTAATTTGCTTATTTGATGAATTTATGTTGTAATACCTCCTCCCTGCCCTTAAATTAATACTTGAAGCACTTCTTTGTTTCTTTACATTTTTATGCTTTTTAGTGATTTTGCTTTTTAAAATCGTTCCCAAGCATAATGCTGAGGTACTGTTTAGTGTTTCTGTATATGAAATTGTTATGTACTTTATGGGGGAAAAATGTGTGTTAGATATGCTTTGTTCAGGCATTAGTTACAGTGTTCTTGGCTATGAGTTCACTCATATACTGTTAATCAACAGTATATTAAATGAAGTGTCTTTAAACAGAAACACACATAAAGTTACATATGGATTGGTTGATGAAAATGTGACTAGAGGCTTGTAGAAACCTAACTCGTTACTTTTCCTAGAAGCACTGGTTTAGTATTCACTAATTCAGTGTTTGCAGTGACTTTATAGAACATAACTACTGTGAATAATCAGAATTGACTGAATATATATAATACATCTATTTTAAAGGAAACTTTAGATATTCCTGGTTCAGATCTTCCTTTCCATTTATCCAAAAGTCCATCCAATCTATAAATATTTATTGAATTTTTACCAAGGAAATAAAGATAGAGTTTTCTAAAGTATAAAAATATAGGGAGAAAAAAATATAAACATAAATAAGACTGTTAGCTAATTATAATTATTTCTTAAATATGTTTGTAGTTATATAAATAATTTTATATTTCTGTTTAATATTTTTATAGAAGCTTTTTAAATTCTTAAGTATTCTTTATAAATTCCATAATTCTTCTCTATATAAACCATTAAAAAATATATTTCCAACACCATAGATAACTGATATTAATGTTTTGGTATAAATCTTTCAGTCCCTTTTCTATGCATATGAGTGCATAAGAGTTTTAAAATTAAAATTGAGATCATACTTCTTTATTTATGAACACTTGCTTATGTCATTGAATATTTTCTGGTTTCATTTTTAATGGCTTTACAATATTTCACTGAGTGGTATCATCATTTAGCTTACCCAGTTCCCTGTTAGAATAAGCATTTTATGCATAAAATTCTTTTTATATGAAGGATTACTTTAGTATTTCCAGAAGTAGAATTTAAAGCAAGCAATGTGGAGTTTTTTAAAGCTCTGAATTCACATTTTTGAAAAAGTCTTTAATTGCAGACTAGTTTTCATCTAAGTGTTTTTTTCCACTCTGTTTAGATTTATATGTGGGAAGTGAAAACTAGTTTCAGTGTTAGACTTGCACAAACACAATTAAAGAACATAACTTCATTGTTACCATATGTTTCCCAAAGCTAAATATGTATGATATCTGAAATGTTAATACTACTATCTGTCTTTATTAATTTGTGTGGATAGTTGAAAGATTATAGGATTTCTTTCCCCAAAAAAAGAAAATCTGAAATGGTAAACTTCAAAATTTTGTAATTAAAAGCTGTAGAAAGGATATTTGTTAAGTTTTTATTTTAGGCAGTGTTTTCATAGAAAAACTCATTGTTCAGAAAAAGTTAGACCTGATAATATATGGATCCACTGCTTACACATTAATCTTTCCTATTATTTTGAATTTAGCTATTTTTTTTAGATCTCATCATTATTGTTCAATTTTTTAAATTGTGAAATTCATATCTTTTACTTTCAAAGAAGTATTTTTGTTATGCGTTTGACTGTTCTAGTTTTTTCCAGATATCAGTAGCTAAATTTGGCATAATGTAATTTACCAATCTTTTTGGAGGGAATATAATGTATAGCCATAGTTTTTATTTTTTCACGTGTACTTTGACTTTTATTCTCATTGTATTAAAGCAAATGATGCTATGATTCCAAATTAGTTGAGAACACATAACTTAGTGGGATAGGTTGCCTAGAAATGTTTCTTGGTTATATAATTTTGTTTATCTGGAAAAGATTACAAAATTTTTAAATTTCTTTTGTTAAGTATGGTAGAAGCCTTACCCCAGTATATTGTGGATCTTTCAATGGTAATTCTATTTTATATTTTTAAATACATACTGAATCATTTAAAATAATATACTGAATATGTATTCATTCTTATTTCTTTAGTGCTTCACCTTAAGGTCTTTGGCCCCATGCTATTTTAATATCATTGGATGGATGGATATTTATTCATTTGCTATAAAGGAGTTAGTTTAATTTGTACTTGAGCTAAAGTTTTTTCTTTTTTTTTTTAATAGTTGTGTGGAATTTGACTTGAATGTAAACAATATTGTTGGAATAAGAAACACATTCCTTCTCAGAACTTATGCATACCGTAAGTTTTTTGTTTATTTTCAGATATCAGCTTTTGTGTTTATCCTTCATCATTTTTTAAAAGATGTTTGTAGTAAACATTGATTTTTTTGTGTGTTTATGTGTAATGTCTTATTATGTGCATAATATGTTGCTACATTAAAATTATTATACTACCAGAGTTATAAGTCAATAAAATGAATTTTAATAATGAGTAATTTTTTAAAGAGTAACGTGTACTTGAGAAATAAAACACATTTATGATGAACACTGTTTAATGCACAAGTAGGCAGTGCTCTTTTTATTGGCATTGACTTGGGAAATGATGTAAGCTTTCAAAGGAACTATAATATCTTCTTACTGTTTTTAAGTTTTAATTTTACTTTCAGTTGAAAATCGAGTTCGTCCATTAGTACTGGTGATTAAGAAGTGGGCAAGTCACCATGATATAAACGATGCCAGCCGTGGTACTTTAAGCAGCTATAGTCTTGTATTGATGGTTTTGCACTATTTACAAAGTAAGTATTATGGTTTTTTTTTCAATTTTTAAAATGGAACTTGATTATGGTGTCTTTCATATTACTGTACCTTCGAAAGCATTGTTTTTAAAAGTTCTTTCTAAGGTCCATAAGATGACATTTTCTATATTGTTGCTTTGAATGACTCTTTTAGAAATGTGTTCCCTGGACAATATTAAAAAGAAGTTTTATTGTCTTTTTATTTTTGACAGTTTTCTGTATTCACTTTATATTTAAAGAACTTTCACCACTGTATAGTGGACCCATTATCTTGAAGCAGATGAATGTTTGGAAGGTTAATAAAAATAAGCTCAAGCACCATTCATCATGTTTTTTTATTTTTCACTTGAGACAGAAATTAAATGATTTTCTTGTTGGTCAAAGAAGCTTTTATTCCCTGTGAGCTGGCATGGAGATCTGGTGAAAGACTTGATATTTATGTAATAGAAGACAATCTGCCAGTATGTCTAGGATCTGATCTGTTCTGGGTTAATGATAGTAATATTTATGTTCATGTCCTTTGACTCAATGGTTCCATTTCTAGGAATTTATCCTAAAGTAATAATCAAAGATGCATATATGAGTTTATTTATAAGGCTGTTTTTCATGCTGGTTTTTGAAATAAGTAAAAGATTAGAAATAATCTACATTTTTACGAATGGGGACTGACTAAATTAATTATAATAACTCCCGATATGAAATTTATACAGCCACTAAAAATCATACTTTTAGAATATTTAATGTTAGAAGAAAATATTCATGATACATTAAGTCATATACAATGTGATACCAATTTTATTTTTAAAATAGTGATTGTATTTGATTTTGTATATATATTCATATGTATAACAAATACTAAAAAGGTATGTGCCAAAAATTTATCAGGTTATATGTGGACAGTAGGATTTGTTTCCTTCATATATTATTTGGAGATGTTTTATAGTATGTATTAAATAAGAGCTTATTTGAATGATGGAATCGTGATTTTTTTTTTGAGTTGGTGGGAGAGAATTAAAGTAGTTAAATGGATCAAAATTTTATGAATCAGTCATCAGAAATGTTCATCTTTTTCATTGTTAAGAAGTTTCAAGCTAATTATAATACATAAATTTTTATTGGTGATCAGTTTTAAGTATATGCTAGTTAATTATATGCTAGATGATTGATTTGATCCTCTAAAAAGGTTTGAAACATGATGTAGCCTGTTTTAGATACTGCTTTATATATCATTAATCATTTTTTGGTCCAGTTTTGCAGTTCAGTCTGAAACATGTGTTTTGATGCTTTTTTAATGACTTCTGTCCACTTGTGGATTGCAGTTCATGTTTATTAAAATTTGAATAGGTTAGAAATAATTCCAATAAAATAAAAAGAATAATACAACAGACATTCATGTGCCATCATCTACTATCTATTCTTTTTTTTAGTTTTAGTTGTGATTTACAAATTGGATTGACTAAAGCATTTAACATGTTTGAACATCTATCTGCGTCCTATATCTCCTTTCTTATGCGTTGTATTATAAATTTTGATTGCCTTCTTTAGAAGAATGTACTTTAATTACAAATGCTCCAAGGTGGTTTTGGAAGCAATTTGAAAATTCAAACAGTATTTTACTAATGTAATGAAATCAAACATTAATATTATTATAATGAAATCATGTTAAAATTTGGTTTAGATTTTGTTAAACATGTTTTATTCCTGACAAAGTGGTCCCATTCATAGAGGTGGTTTGTAATTTAATGCACTATCATCAGTGATTTCTAGGTCTTGGTTAAAGGACATTTGCTACCCACAGTTAATGTGCAACTCTGTATTTTGGCTAATTTAAGCTCCTCCTCTGTTGAAGAAATTAGAGAGATTGAAATAAGTAGTTAGTTTTTTGGTTTTTTTTTTGTCATATGAGAGTTTATCAGGTATGTTAAACAGTTCTAGCTCTGGCATAATGAACTAGTGTTTATGATTTAGCCAAGTCAAAAATTGGCTATAATATTCTCATTGGTAATAGGAATAGCTGGATTAGATGACCTTTAAGTTTTGCTTAACTTCTTAAGTGTTTTAATATTTTTGTCTGCCATGAACAGAAAGGAAAGAGGTCCTCTATATGTAGAAGGGTTAAAAAAAGTAAGCATTCTCTAGGATGCATTTCAATAGTCAGTAATAGACTTCATCTGCTTGTATGGTGACTGATGAAAGCATGAGGGGAAGAACCTATTGAGAAAAGATTTTAATGGCAATCTAAGATTAAGTGAATAATAAAGGCAAAAATATCTATTAGTTAGAATTAATATGAATGAAGGTTCATGGAATGTTTACCATGTTACCAGGTACAGAACTGTCTCTTAGGCATTTTAAATTGTTCTTGCATTTTTTAAATTAATGGTTACTTAGTGTTGTTGAAAATTTGCCTTTTTTTGGTTGAATATTTGATGAATCAGTATGGAATGTGTATGTGTATAAATTTGCGATGTCTAACCAGAAAGCTCTCATATGAGCTGCAAGTAAAATCTTGTAGATTATCTATTCTCAAAGTATTACCTATTGATCATATGCAATAATAAGCCTCTGTTTTGTCTTATGTTGCTTTTGAGAGAGACATTTAAAAGATCGAAGTACAAAATTTTGAAGTCAAAATAGATGTTATAGCTAGATTCTTCCAGAATGTATGTTGCTTTGGAGTTAAATAAATATTCAAAAAACTAGTAAACTCATTGAGGTTACTGTCAGGATTGTGTTAATAAATAACTGCGATAGTACACTAATTGCTTCTGTTATGATTAGTGTTTTTAAATCTTGAAGATTGTCGGACAGCGATTTACTGAATGATATTACTGCCCCGCAAAGCTTCTAAATTGCTTAGTTCTAAAGGCTCTTTGTCTACTGAAAGACCCCAGTGTTTAGTATTTGGTTTTCTCTCCTAGCATTCTTATTATAATTCTAGAAGGAGATAAACTTAAAAAAATTCTCTAATGACCTTTTCATCCTTATAATTTTAATTTATTAGGAATATTCAGTAGGAAAGGAATTCATGTTTTTTAATTAAGTAAACTAATTTCTAAAAATTTGACTTCTGTTAAAATAAAAATTATTAGAAAGTCATTAAAAATGTTATACAAGTATAGACTTTTATAGTTAAAATACATGAGCTTGAGTTTATTTGTAGAGTCTTCTACAAAGTGTGACTCTGGTAATTAATGAGTGAGTTTTTCCCCCCCTATTATTCTCAGTCATACACTATGAATATTCCAGACTATCATGGAATTTTATTTTATTTCAATTTTTAACTTGAGAATGAAGCATGGTACAGAAGGGAAATTTAAATACTATGTGGTAGAAATTTATACATTTACAATCATAGCTGGAGACCATGTAAGTTGGTCATAATGATTGATTATATGTGCATTAATGTACTCTAGAAGACATTTAAAAGTGAATTAAAAATTATTACTGGCTTCATTTAATTATAATGTATTTCTCATTATTAAGTAGTTTATCCTGTGGTACTAATTGGTCTTTTATCTTAAATCTTGAAAATGTATCTTAACATACTCACGACATTATATATTAGTTATTGTGACTTTTAGGCACTTCGCCTTTAATGTTATTCCATTTATATCATAATTATGTGAAATTACTGTTAATAATGCATTTAGTGAGGTTGGATTTGGGTAAAGCTATTGAATGGTGAAGAATGAGAATTAAAAAATATAGTAACATGAAGGTAACAATTCCTTTGTATGGAGTTTTATTTTCTAGAGGATTGGTATATAGATCTCCTGATTTTAGATTTCTAAACTTTACTGAAGCCTTCTTTTTAAAAATAATGAAGTTGAAGATGTTTTCCAGTTTTTTTTTTTAATGGGTCAATTTCTAGAAACTACCTCTATTTTGGTATTATTGTTAGAAAAAGTTAAGTAATAAAGGGAGAGTTGTGATAGAACTGTTGTTGGACTGTATCATTAGACTGTACTTAAAAACATTTTTTTTTAATAGCTACATACATCTTTACAATGTCCATTCAGTATCTGTAGAACAATCCTTGTCATGCTTATTTTGTGTGTTTGAATGTGGACCAAATGATGTGTGTCTATGTATTGATGGCTTATTATTTTCAAACTATGTAAGGAACATTGGTTTACATAGAAATATACATAGCTTATTAGCAAACCGTAAATTATCAAATGAGGTATATTTTGAATTAAAATTTTTAGGGGTCAGAATTAATTTCACAAAATATATAGAAACTGTTGACTTTTAGTAGAAACCCTTATATTCTCATACCTGGGGGTCTTAGCTGACAAATTATTGCTTTATAAAATGAATTATGTGAATCACAGAAGCTTTAAACTTTTTCTTTTTATAGCCCTACCTGAACCCATCCTTCCATCCATCCAAAAAATTTACCCAGTAAGTGTTTCTTATAAATTATTATAATACATATTATGACAAGTATATGTGGGACTATTATATGTAGTATTAATAATGTGAATATAAAAATAGTAATAATTATCTTCTAAGTATTGATAACATTTTATATATAGGCTGAGGCATTGACCACTAAGACATTAAAAATGTTTCATATACTTAGAAGACTCTGATATTTATTTTGTTACTGGTAGACAATCTGGTCATTTTTGTTAATGGTGAAATTTTTTGCATGATGCTCATGATTATCACTAATGGGAATTAAGTTGGTTAAAGCCCATTTGGACTCATTCCAGTTTTCTTCATGCTATTTTTTAAATATAGTGTATAGCATTTCTTTAGTTAACTCAGAAGTTTTTCAGCCTAGTGCATGTATACTTTGAAAGCAGGGAACAAAATTAAGAAATTAAATGGATAATTATTACATCTTTCATTTGATTTTACTAAGTAATACACCAACAGAGGTAACATTAGTATTCTCTCTTTGTGTATATATTAAGAAACCTGCTGAAATTAATTGGAAACACTCAAGAAATGAAGTGTACTGACTAGAAAAAGTTTAGTATATACTCAGTTTGAGTTTAGAGAAACCTAGGTAATGTACATATTCACAATCTATATGAATACTTTTGTTTTTTCTCCAGTTTTTGTGTTCTTTCCAGAATTTTCTTTTTCCTTGTTTTATAGTCCCATCATTTCTGTTTTCCTGCATAGTCATCCTTGTACCTGGTTTTATTTGGAGATATTATTTAAGCTATTTGTTTAAGATGTTTGACTAACCTTCTGAAACCATATAATTTTTCCTCTACTTTCATAAATTTACTAAATGGTCATATTACAAAGGAAAAGAATATGTAGCTTGAGTGGCCAGTATTTAAAGAACTTATTTATTTTTTATGCAGCACATGAAATGTAATAAATATACTTGACATGGAACCTAAATTAAATATAATTTAATTCTGGATAATTGAGAAGAACTGGTGTTTTTGTTTTTGAACATTAGTTATTATTGCAATACATACATGCAAAGTGCTGGATAATAAAGGGTTCACTGTAATAAAGTTTTGCTGTAGTGGGGGCCTCCCAGATTGTGGAGGGTTGTTAGAAGATACCAGTTGTAATAAGAATCTTTTGGAATCTGGGTATCTATCTTCCTCCTTTTAAAAACTTCTTTTAATTTCTGTTATTATGAGGAATTATTATAATGAGTTTCCAGTATAGCTAGAGATCAGTATTTATGCTTTTAAACATTATAAAAATGGAAGCATAAAAAATATAGAAAGAACAGTAACTTGAACTATTAGGTCTTATTCATAATGGTTTCCTCCATAAAGCATTACTTCTTTATTTAGCTCATACCGAAAGGTCAAACGTAATGACTGGGGGTGTTTGCTATTTCATTTTATTGTCCCAACTTTATTTTTCTGTTTTCTTTAAGACCTAGATTTTAGTGTAGAAAGAGGTGCATATATTTTTCAGCATACAAAGAATTTAATAGTTAAACTTATTCTTTAAAGTATCTATTATTGTGTGTTGAATAGATGCTTCTACGGAAATCTCACTTAAACCCTGTATAACATAGAACACTTTTTACTAATAAAATACAGATGAAATCTTAATTTAATGCACTATGCTCGAGAACAGAGGTATTACTTTTATGATAAGGTACTGAAGCTCTTATTATATATCCTAGTTCAAAAAGCCTCATTTTTTCTTCTTTTTCATTTTTCTAATTATCTAGCTTTCTCTCATGACAGTTTTGACTTCTCTTATCATATACTACCTCTGACTCTATATTCTCCAATTTTATTTTGCTAATCTTATTTCTATACCTGTAACAAGCTTTAATATTAGCCCAGCCTTTAAAAATACTAATAGCAAGACATACTAGATTTAGGAATGACTTAACTTGCATTCAGGTGGAAATACATAGTCATTAATGCACATTATCTTTACTATAAGACTGATGAGTACATGGATAAGGACTTACTACACACTCTTAACTTTTTATTTTATCTGAAACCTGTAAGCTGATCAGTAGTAGATTGCTTTTCTCAGAGCTCCATCTGATGGAGCGAGCAAATTGGCTTGTGTCTTATTACGAGTAACTATCATTTATTTAGCATCTATTTTATGTCAGCACACTACATTATCTTTAATCCTAAACAAATCCTAAACAAGGTATTATCCTTGTTTCACAGGTGAAGAAACTAAATCTGAAAAAAGTTACTTGATTAATCCAAACTGTGTAGTCACAAATTATGGAGCCAGAAAATAGTATTTTTTCCATTATACTCTGCTGACTGAGGAAAGGCAAAATGATAGTAGTATTCACTCATCATTTTATCTAATTCCTGTTGCTTATTACATTTTATTTGTGTTTATCTGATTATACCTATATAAATAGACTTTTCTTTAAGGAAAGCAGGTGTGATAAAATTTCAGCTTCTGTAAATAAGTTTGAGAAAGTCTAAAAACAAAAAAACTTTAACAAAGAAAACTTAGTTACTTTACAAGGGGACAAGGTTTTTTCTTTTTATATTTCGAGCTTCTCTAATATAGTTAAAATACAGTTTAAAAGATAAAAAATTTTGGAATAGAAATAAAATTTGTTCAGTATATTATGTCCTTTTTAGTAATTTTTATAGTTTACTCAAAATTTGATAAAATATTTTTAAAATTGATATAGTAATTCAGTTGAGTTATATATTAAATTATGAAAGAAAAGGATGAAAGATAAAAATATCCTTCAAAATCTACATCATAGTATAGAATTATTTATTATTACTGCTTAATTCTTGTTGACTTATAAAAACATAAGAGGGAAGGGTTTTACTGAGTTAAAGAAATGAAGTTGAGAGAGTTTAAATATCTAAATTCAGATTAAGCTTATGAAGGGATCTTTATTTTAATGTAAGCATATTATGATGAGATTTACCTAGATTTATGTTAGGTAGATTAATCAGGATAACTTATATTTGTTTCCTTTCCTAATGATGTCTTCATATTCCAGGAAGTTATTTATGCTAACAAAATAGAGATGTAAGACAATAACCCTCTTTTTTATAGTTGTGAAATATAGAATTTGAGAATGTAGAGTTACTCTGTGCAGTTAAATATTGAAAATACATTAAATTTTACATATATTCATCTTTTCAAGTTTTAAAATGTGTATAATATGAGGGATTTAATTAGTTACATAAAACAGGCTTTAAAATAATACCTTTGGAAAGACAAAAATTTAGTAAAGACTTTTTATTAGAAGACTTTTTTTAAATGGCAAAATAACCATATTTTTAAAGTTGATGTTACTTAAATTTTAAAAATAAAGGAGTTAACTTTGAACTAATACGTTAAAAGTTACAGGAATAACTATACTACATTATTGTATAAATGTAGTTAGAGTATAATGATGCCTGGAGTAAACTAAATATAATTTAGGGAATACTATTGATGCTATGCATTATATCATTCAATCCTTATAACAATCCTATGAGTACTGTTATTTTCATTATGTTACAATTGAAGAAGCCAAATCTTTGGAAAAGCTTTAAAAAATGGATGTTACATTGTGTTAGTTAAATTGTCTTTCCATGGATTTAGGTTGTAATTTTAAGGCTACTTTTTCCCTTTTGGCTCTTTATGTGCTTTCTAAATTCTACTCACCCCCATTCTATCCAAAGTAACTTATGTTATTCTTAAATGCATAAGTACTGTGGGGGAGCTCCCTTTTTAAAACTGATGAAATTTTTATTAGAGCAGAGAATCTTTCTGTAATGTGATCAGTTATCAAAAATGGAGATTTCTTTAGGTTAAATGGAATCCTGTTTACTCGTAGCTTCTTTTGGACCATCACTATTATTGTTATTGTTGTTATTATTATTGATTTTGCTTTCAGTTCTCCTTCAGTATGTGTGACACAGCTATTTTTGTATATGACCATGAAAAAGAACAGTGGAACAAAGAAGAGACTGATCAAATTGATCCAAGGTCATTCAGCATTTTAGTAGAGTAGGTCTCACAACTTCAGCTTTTATTTTCCAATTGCTGATCTTTTAAAATTATTAAAAAAAAAAATTTAACAAAGTTAAACAGTTTTAAACTTCAGGTAAGAAAATGTTCTGTTTCATCATCAACTCATGATTGAATGTTTATTATGCCACGTTATAGAAATCAAAATTAATAAGCAGCTTTCAGAGCAGAGTGACCCACTTTTCTTTTCCTTGTCATTTAAACTTACATTATACCTTTTTGTTTAATTTGCCAGAAAATAATATTTAAGTCTCACAGTTTTAAATAATGTTGTCCCAAATTCACCTTTACACATAACAAGTTAGAGACAAAGGGTGGTAGAGGCAGTACATCTGTTCTTCCTTCTGCTTTTACTCTTTATTATAAATTGAGGCTTCCTTCCTACTCTTACCAGTCTTAGAGACAATTAAGATCGCTACTTGTAATACTAAATCTGTTAGAAGTGTAAGGGAAAGTCCCAAGTTTAGAAGTGCCAGCTTGATGAATTGTGGTTGGAGTAGAATTTTTCTTCTGAGAGAATCACTTTTTGGTAGTTAAAAATTATTCATAGAATTATAGGTAATGGGGCAGAGGAGGGTATTTTTATTTTCTTACTCCTTTGTTTTTTGATGATTTTTGAATCAATAGATAAATATACATTAAATAGGTATAGTACCCTATTTCTCTGTATTATAACTTAGTTATTTGGACATCCTCTATTTTTTAACATTGGAGTTATTTATACATTACTAATTGAATTGGTATCAGTAAACCCAAGGTTGATCTATTATAGTTTGGAACCTTAAGTGTAGTTGTCATTCTGTTGCCTTAACCAATTGCCTTTTTCTTTTTCTTTTTTTTTTTAAAAGTCTATTTCTACTCTAATGGCAAAGGAGAATATAGAAAACTCTTCTTGAGGGTACTGTGCAAATTACGTTAGAAAGATTATTTTCTAACATATGGATATGCATTAGTTCAAGAATATTTGAAGTTCATTTAGTATATTTTAGAGCCAGAACTTGCTGCTAGTAGAGGAAAAATTAGCTATGAAAATGAATGGCATACCATAGGCAAAAGGAACTAATACCCATTAGTATTCTTTCTAAGAAGTGTGTTATTTGGTTCTGGATTGCAAACAAATGATATCCTCTTTTAAGAATATTGTGAAAGTTTGCCAGATACTGCTTGCTGGTATGTTTCCTATCTTCATTTCCTTGCCCTCTTTGTCTTTTCAAGTTCAGTCTATGTTGAATGACTGTCTTCTCTTTACCATACAAAATACAAAAACAAAACAAAATTTAAAAAATCTTAAAATTGGTATAAGTACTGTTTTTATATTAAAGTTACTTCTATGGCATTTGAGAGAAATTTTAAGTGGCAGTTAGAACTCTTATTTTGTGCTTTATATAGCTTTCATAAAGTACAACTGATTGTATAAATAATTAAGAAGGAGATACATCTATAAAGAAATCTACATGTTATTGTATGGAATGTTGGTATGTAAAGTAAGGTTTTATTTATGAGTTAGGAAATCTTTTGCCACCAAAGGGATCCATTTGGTTAACTGAGTGATACTGCTCAGTCAGGGATTAGAATATCTTAGTTTTTCATATACTTTCTGGCCTATTCTAAACACTGGTAAAATCTTTAGTGGAAGAAAATCTTCAAATTTCCAACATAAAGAAAAAATTTCTTCTTTCTTCCTCAGAGAGCCTTAGATCAGGATTTATAAAGTTTTTAGTTGTATGTTTTAAATGACTTTACATTTTTCCCTTTTTCTTTGTGACAGGAATCTTTTAGTCCTGCTATTCAGCTGCACCTTGTACATCAAGCTCCATGTAATGTTCCTCCTTACCTCTCAAAGAATGAATCAAACCTTGGGGACCTCTTACTGGGCTTTCTTAAATACTATGCTACAGAATTTGAGTAAGTGAAACCTCAAATTGTGTTTATTCATGGATGTGTAAGTAAATGTTACAAATTGGTCAAGAAGTTATATTTGTCAGTCTGAATGCTGTAAACTTGTCCAGAAATGTGTAGTTTATAAAATTTAATATCTGATGATTAATGATTAGGAACCAAATAGATTTTATATTTCTAGCTAATAAAAAAAATTATAGTTCAGAAAGCCCAGTTTTAATTGATTTCAGTAGTGATCCCATTTTATATTTAGCTGGCTCTTTTCATAGTAGGGCCTGAATAAATATTTTTGTTGATCCTATATAGGTGCTATATGGTTCAGAAATCTCTTTTTTAGGAACCTGTAAAGGGGAGCTTACATCGTAGTAAAAAACACAGCTAAGAAAAACTTGGTAAAAGATCTACTTGATACCTGATATCTGAATTTAATAGTTGTATTAGCATGACATACAAATCAAGGAATATTTTCCTTTTTTTATTTTTTTGTGGGTGGTGTGTAAGCATGAAACATTAAAGTATAATCAAACTGGACAGTTCTCATGGGAGATCTTTGTTCATAGAGTGGGATTAGGGATTGTTGCAGCTCTTCTGATCAGTTTAGAAAAGCTTGAAGGAGGAAGAGAGAGGACTTAGGAGTTGTTCAAAGTTAGAGGAGATGAGTACAGTGACCATAGGATACCACTTTGAAGAAGTTTGGAGAGGGAATAGTAATAATAATAGTAATAAACTGCTATTATTAGGTGGGAAAACCTGTCCTAAACAGATTATATGTATTATCTCATTCAGTTTACATAATAACCATATGAAATAGTGTTATATTGTGCTCATTTTACCAGTGAGGCGTATAGAGAGGTGAAGAAACTTGTCCCAAGATCTCACAGGTAGTAAGTGTAGTATTTCAGATAACATTCTAATATGATTTTTTACTGCAACATTGGTATTGTCTTATCTGCTATGATGTAGTGACTCCAAAGTAAACTTGACCCATATAAGATGATTTAAAACATAGGGCATGAAAGATGAAATGTTATTTAAATTCCTCCAAGTAAAGCTTATACCTGACTATTTATTTTGTACCTGTTTAGTTTACATTTGTGTCTCCAGTACCTAGCTAAGTGCCAGATAGTGTGTACTTGACAGATACTCATTATAAATAATTTTGAAGCAGAAAGTAGGATCATGGACATGATTCAGAGATCCTTTAGATGACTTAAAAATTCCTGAATTAGGTTAAGAAAAGATGTTGGAAAAGTGCTGTAGGAAAGTACTTTAGTAAGAATGAAGTTAACAATAATCCAGGTTAAAAAAGACCTAAATATAAATCTATACAATATGTATAAAAAGGAAGAAGCCTTCATTAATATGAAGATGAGGAAAGATTTAAGACTACAGGAAATATGGTACATAAGAAACTGTAAATGTTAATCTAGAGTTAAAATGTTGCAATAGCAATAGCTAATGTTTAGTGAGTATTGATATACCTAGTGTCCTTAGAGTATGCTGAGTAATTCCCATATACTATTACATTTAATCCTCAAAATAACCCATTAAGTTTAGGGAATTTGTGTACTTGAAACGTGCCCATGGCAGTATACTATATAGTGAGAGAAATGAGATTCACCTTCATCCTGACTACAAAACCACAATCTTAATTGTTAGATTGTATTGGCATCATCTGTTGTGTTATGTAAATTAGGGATTGGGAGAAGTTTGTATAGAGGGAAAAGGATCATAGGAGAAATATATATTTCTGCTACATATAGTTTAGTATTAGAGTGTCTGCATCCAAATATCTTGAAAATCACCTTCTTTTTTGGACTGAAACAAGATGGTAGATGTGCAGGTTTGTGTTAGTGTAGTATTAACAAAAACTAGCTTCCTGTGCTAAATGATACTGGCTAGTATGCTTGGAAGAGGTTTTGAACTTTTGTTATCACTATGATACATTATTTAGGAGTCATCTTCCCCTACTCTTTCACCATATAGTGCATTTGTCAAGTGCATTATTTTTTTTAATATCAGGTATGTGCAGCAATTTGACTATAGAGAGCACAGCCAAGATTGTAGTTATGGTAATTAACTAGGTGCTTTACAAAAGAATTCTGGCAGCTGTTAGAAATGTGTGTAAAGATTTCTCCTAAACTTTGAGATGTTCAATTAAAAAGTTCTCTGTACTTGAAGACAGAATTAAGTGTCTTTTAAAAGATACTTGAGTACATGGTATAAATGTTGCAGAAATTTTATATGGCCACTTAAAAATGACTAGGATTTTCTTATCTACTTCACTTACAGCTTTCTCTTAAACACTGCTGCTATAAATTGTCAGAATGAAGCCAGGCTTCTAGAACTGTACCTGGGAACAGGGAACTGACAAAATAGGGGGAAAACTGATGAGGTGGCTCAGGCAATCTAGAAAAAAATAGTCAGAATGTAATACTTTTGTATTTTAGCAAAACAAAATAAAAAATTAAGTTCTAAATATCTTATAGACTCATAGTTACTGGGGAGTCCCTGTACCTTGAAAGGTACCTATTTTATAATTTTCTTATGCCTAATCACATGTCATTATTACTCATATATCTGTTGAATTAAAAATACATACCTACAACTTAAACACATGCATTTTAAAAAAAGGGAAATTACAAAGGTCCAATTTATTAATCTTTAATCTCATTTAATCAGTGAATCATTGAGTCTCTACTGTATACCAAGCTATTTTGTATGTACTGGGGATATAGTAGTTAAAACAGGCATGAGTCCTTATCTTCATGGAGCTTGCATTGTAGTATGGAGAGCTGTTTGAGTTATTGTTCATTTCTAGATGTTGGTGTTATAAAGGAGAATGGTCTTATTCTTAAGAGGGATATGCCGAAGAATAACAAAATGAAATTTCATGATATCTACAGCTTAACAAATGGTTCAGTTCAGACACAAGCAAATGTGGCAAAATGTTAACTTTTGAATAGTTTTTGAGTTTTATGCTGATTTTGTTTTTCTCTTTAAAAAATTTTATAATACAAAGATGAAATAAAAATGAGATTAGGGATGAGAAGGAACTAACCTAGTCTAAAAAGGAAGACTTATTGAGATAGGAAGTAAGCCAATAGAATATAGTGTCTTGGAATCCAAGGCAAAAAAAATGTTTCGTGGAGGAGAGAGTGATTATCGGAGTCACATTTTTTGATAGGTCATATACAAAATGAGAACTAAAAGCTGACCATTGGAGCATTGATCCATATGGAGACCACTGGACCCTTGACAAGAGCAGTTTCTGTGGAATAATGGTGATAAACATCACTGGTGTGGGCTTAGGAGAGGAGAGGAAGAGAAAAATTCTAGATACAGATAAATTAGTATATATAAACTCTACAGTTTACTTACTTGTAAAAGGGAGCAGAAAAATGGAGTAGAAATTGGAAGATAAAATGGGATTGAGCTTTGAGTTTTACTTTTAGAAATCAGAAATAACCCATCTTGATGGCAATATTGATGATCTCAGAAAAATACAGTAAATTGTTAAACAGTATATATACTTGTTTGAGTCAAAAAGAGTTAGAATATAGGGCACAAGTGGAATAGGAACACAGACAATTCATTAATAATAAGAAAAAGCAGAATATGTGTATATATGTACATTGGTAGGTAGTAGCATTTAGGGTCTTTTTGAGCTAAGTCGTCATGAATTTAAAGTGATCATGAATTTATAGGTCAGCATGGTTGCATATTTTTTTTCATCCCTGTTTAACTGTATGGGAAAGGTTTGAAGTAGACAAGAGTAAATTATAGCTGAGTTTAAGCCAAGTTAAGTTCAGAGCAGCAATAGTGGGTAAGAGAGTCGAGAGGATATACAGGCAAGTAATTCTAGTAATTGACCATGGACAGAATATATTAAATTTAGTCTTGAAAGTATAGGCACAGGGATAAATGCCTATATGTTATTCTGGTAGCATTTTCCAATAGTCAGTTGTATTGGCCTGGGGCTTAATAGAAAGCTCAGAGCTGGAGAAAAGGATTTGGTTTAAAAAAAAAAAAAAAAAAGTACCGAAGCCTAGGATGGGTGCTTTAGCATGAGAAGAAGTTTAAAAGAGGCAAGGCCCGGATAGACATCAACACTTAAAGGGTTAGGCAGAAAAAGTGCCTGTCAAAACAAAACTCTAGGATTAGAATAAAATTTTCTCTCTGCTTAAGAATTTTAAAATCCCTGTTTTCTTTTTCTTTGCTTCCCAGCCTTAATAATAAAACAAAGCTATATACATTCATTCTCTTAATTTGACTAGTCATACTATATATGCAGCCATATGGTATCAGACCCATAATTTTAACTTTGTTAGACTTAAATTTTTCTTTGTAATATTACCAAAGACTACATTTCCAATTTAATCAGTCATCTCAAAATAATTTCTCACAAAAAGGATGGCTGAAAGAGTTAATAGATTAGTACCAGTCCATTATTATTACTGAAGAAAAGAAGCAAACATCTTACTAATATAGTCTATAATCTCAATTTTATATTCAAAAAATTATTATCAAATCTATTTTAGATTAAATTAAACCCCATATCTGTTCTATTCTTTTGTGAAACATTCCTTTTCCATAAACTATATCTTATTTTACACTTTAATTAATGAGTGACAATAACAGATTTTCACATGGCAAGGAAATTATGATAGAGAAATATGGTATAATAAAAGGCTTAGTGTATGGTCTATCTTTTAAAAAGTAAAATATTTAGGAAAAATTTTTCTAAATGACCATTTGAATTCTACGTTTAAATTCATCTCTAGAAGTAAAAGTAGTATGTAAGTTATATATCATGTTTTATGATTGAACTATTTAATAATTTAGAAATAATTAAATGTTCTTTGAAAATTCAATAGATTGAATCAGTCTAAATGGTAGTGATTCAAAATATTCTTTTTTCCCTCTATGAAGTACTTCAGATGATATAGTCATTTAAGTAACTGAATTATTTGGGTTGATTAAAGGTTGAAGCTTTAATGATGTCTGATTAGGAATGGTAAAGTGATTATAGGTATGTCACATATATTTCTGGAGTTCAGTTTAGAACCAAGTACTAGATTGCATATAAATTCAGGATTGGATTTAATAGAAATGTAGTGGTGAGGAGAATTTCTTTGGTTTAAGGAACTAAAAGTTGTAATTTAACTTCAGGACATAGTATTTCAATATTCTAAGCTCATCTGAAAGAAAAAAATTTAATTATCCCTTTTTAACATTCTGTTTCCAATTTTAATTGTACTATAAATTCAACTGTAATTTGACATTAGGAACAAGTAGTCTCAGGAAAAAAGTTTATTAATGAAATTTGTCTTAAATAGTATATAGTGTAGTAACACATAGTATAATTCTATTATATTCTTGTTTGAGTCATGCATGTGGTTATATAATTCTCCCCTTTATATAGTTTTTTTAAAAGAAAATTTTGGAAACATACTTGAACCAATAGAGCAATGTACTTATTTTCTCTTTCAAATCCATAGTGATGTACTTGAAAGATTTAAAACATCTACTATTAAAAATACTATTTCTCTTTGACAAACCACTTATTTTTTAAAAGCATACTTTCTGGTATGTATTTTAAAAGAACTTAAAGCTGTCTTTGCAAATTTCTAAACTGTACTCTCAATAGAAAATTTAGAAAAACTAGAAAATCATAGTTTCAGCATCTTTTTCAATTGTCAAACTTCATAATATACAATATTTTCTTTAATATTTAACATAGAAATTAAATCTGTTTTCTAGAAACAAATGCCATTCTGGACCCATGGTTATATTCTTATGGATTCTTTACTAATAATTAGAAGAAGAGTAGGCCAAATGTTAAGAGTTGGAAGGTTCTAGCCCTGGTCTTTCTCTTCTTAATAAAATGGCGGAGAAAGCTAAATATGGTTGGAAAAAGGTATCAGTTATTCCTTCCCCAAGCTCATTTTTCTTTTGTGTACAGGCGGAGTAGTCATATATTTTAGAATGTTCCTTAAAAAAAAAAAAAAAAGTTCTTGTACAAATTATTATAATTACAAATAAATTTTTAAAAAAACAGAATCTAAGATTTTTATATACCAAAGACTGGACAATTTACCTTCAGACATCTTGATAAACTTATTTTACTTGAATAAAACTTCACTATCAATAGCCACATCTGAAATATAGTTATCTGTGTTTTTATAGGGTATTGATTTTGTTTTCCTAAAACAGCATCTACTTCTACTTTTTCTTAAATCTTATAAATAGATATGTACATGATCAAAAGTTATTTAATAATATCAGGAAACAACACAAGATTACTTCTCTCTTAAATAAAAAATTCAAATTGGAGTATTAAGAATGAGCATAGTTTTCATGTTTTTTCGATTACTTACACTTTATGATATTACTTCATTTATTCAGTAAGTATCGAGTGCTTAGTTTGTACTAAACATAGCTGAATAGTAAAAAAAACATAAGTAATTCAGCATCTTGGAGCTTTCATTCTGCTTTGGGGAGACATACCATAAACAATAATAAATAAGCAAATTGTCAGAATATACACCCTATGGAGAAAAAAGAGAAGGGGAAATGGAATTGTGGTGCTTAGGGTTGAGGCAAGTTTCACTATTCTTTGATGAAATCGGAATAGGCCTTACTACTGAGATAATAAAAATAATAAAGGAGAAATTAAGAAAATAGTTTAAATGATTGATGTGTTTCTTCTTATAGCTGGAACAGTCAAATGATATCAGTTCGTGAAGCCAAAGCCATTCCCAGGCCTGATGGTATTGAATGGAGAAATAAATACATCTGTGTAGAAGGTAGCTTTTCCACAACTGTTATTTTACCTTCAGTTACCATCATGGTACTGAGAGAAGTACTTGAATAATTTCAGCTTATATTATTATAAAGTAATAAATTTATGTTCTGAAGTGGTTTATGTCTTTTAGTTATAAAATTTTAATTTAATTTTTAAAATTATTTATAATTCTTTAATTTTAAGAAATAATAAACATGGATTTAGGTGTTCAGTTTTGCCAGTTGGTAAGATTTGAGCAGTCTTTATGCATCCCTCATGCTTATAGTTGATTGAAATTTAATTTCATGACTTACAGGTAGAAGAAAATACTATACATGAGATGATTCGTATATTGAAATGAGTTCTTTTATATATAAAATACTGATCTTAATGCAAGTTAGATTTTTATGAATAGAAATTGATTTTACTTTACAAATTAAATGCTCTGAAATATTCTATTTTCTAAAATTATATGTAGTTGACTGTTTCGTTAGGTGGGTGGCAAACTGACTTTAGAGGCAGAATTGTTCTCTTAAGTGTCAAGTTGATGACTTTTGTAAATCTTGAGGTAAAAAAGAATAAAGAGATTCAACATTTGTAGGAAAACAACAAATTTAGAATATTTTAATCTTGGATTAGATGCCATATCTTAAAAGTTTGTGAATACAAAGTTTAATCTGCTTTGGTGTTTGGTTTGCATGGTGGGTGTATATTATTTTAGTTAATTGTGTTCTTTTGAATATTAAACACTGTTGTAAAATGCTTTGCATGATATGATCTGATAGTTTGGCATATGGCATTATTCTATTACAAAAACAGTACTATGACAATAAACTCTTTTTTTAAAATAGCCTTTCTAAGCAATAAGAAAATAAACAAAAGGAGTTTTTTAAATTATGGGTCTGCTTAGACTATATGAGAACTCTGAAGTTCACCTCTTTATCAGATTTTCTATTATTTTACACTTTTTCCAGGTCCTTCCCCTCAGTCACCTTTCCTCTATTAAAGCAACTTCATTCTTGTTCTCTCTAGTCCCTCTCTTTCAGCTTTAAGGCACACATAGTTCTTATCCTTTAAAAATTTCTCTTTACTTGATCCTCCTTGCTCTTCTAAAAGTAGTCTTTTTTTCTTTTTCAGTATCTAAACTCTTAAACTCTAGTTAAATATTTACTACTTTTATAATTATTTCAGCTATCCCATCTCACTCATAATGCCTTTAATTATTCTCCTTTTATCTCTATTATCTTCAGTTTCCTTGTCTTCTCTATACATTTTTTTTTTTCTCTATATATGGTCTCTTACCTCTTGTGGATAAAAGTTGAGTGAGTTGGGAGTGAAGATGTGGAAGGTAATGGCTCTGTTCTTTAAAACCTTTCCTTTGTTTTCTTCCTGTCTTTTCTACTTGCTGTCCTGTTTTTCTCTGCCAAATTTCTCATACAAGTGAAATTCCTTTTTCTAAACCATCCATTCACACCGTAAGTCTCTTAACTGTCTTTCATCCTCACCAGTATTATGCCTCTACTTTCAAAGGTATTGATCTTTCTGAAGTGGTGTATAAGTCTTATTAGACAAATTGGTGTTTGTTTTTTTAATTTAAATTTCAAATTACCTTTCTGTGATATTCGACACTGGCCACCTGTCTTGGATATGGTACTTTATTCTTTTTGATAACTCTTTAATTTGTTATTTATATTCCTTTAACTATAAGTTCTTGACCTGTAATTCTTCAGAAACCTTATCCACTTTCATAATTTAGATTTAACATACTTATACTGATGACTTTATTTTTAGTTATCCTCTCATTTGAATTCTTTTTGCCTTACTAGACATTTCACACCTATATGGAACTATTTTTTGTATGCATAAGTCTAATAAGATATTAGTCTGAACCATATGCAGTTCTTATTTTCTAGGTGAAAAACTGTCAAACATTGACAGTTTCATGTAGTAAAGCCAAATAAAAAAAGCTAAAGTTCTTATTTTAATAATTTCTTGTTTATATGTGTGTTTAACATTACAGAACCTTTTGATGGAACAAATACAGCAAGAGCTGTGCATGAAAAACAGAAGTTTGACATGATCAAGGATCAGTTTTTAAAGGTAAAGAGTGCTTCAGATTATCTCTTTTAAAAAGTGGATTAGTGTGCTTTGAAAATGAAAAAAATGTATATTTAACAGGACAGAACAGTCCTGGTTCCTGTGTGGTACAATTAATGTGGTACAATAGGAAATTTATTACTTGGACTTAGATATACCTTCCCTTCAGAGAATCTGGTCTGTTTTTATTCACATGGCTTTTACTTTTATGGAAATAAGTGTTTCCATAGTGAATTTCTAAGCTCTCAGAATGACTAAAACCTGATGGACTCTTGCCTCCTAAAGTATTGGGGGCCTTATTGAGGCCTTAAAAAGAAAGCTGATGTCAGTTCATTTTTTTTCTGCATATACCCCTGTAACAAGGAACTTGAGTGCCATTTTATCCTTGTTTATATTTTGAGAATATAAATTTTAAAAATGCACATACACATTATATATAGAAACTTCAGTCATATTTATGTTATATATATTATATGTATAATATATGTATGAGCTGTACTTTATTCCTTAGCGCTTTAGTCCACAGTGTGAATTCGAATTTATTCATCAGTAATTTTGTTAGGTGTGGTTCTTGTCTTTAAGGAATTCCATAGTACAGCGTAGAAAAAACACATTGACAGAAATATGTACAATGAGACATACAGGAGAAATGCTTCATAGAAGAAAAAGACCAGCAAAGTGTGAAGATCATTTTAGAGGCATACTTTTTTATTATCAAGGACATACTAGTGGACTTAACATTTATCATAATTAAAAATGTCATTAAAATTTAAAAAGTGCATCACATTATAAGCTGTCCTTCAGATTAGGCCCACTCAGTTTGTTAAGAACAGAAAATTTTAAGTGAATGCCGCAAGACAAAACAGACATTCAAGAGGGAATATTTTTGTTTGTCAGATTAAATTGAGAACTCAAAATAGCATTGCCGGGGACTTAAGAGTATAGCATAAAAAAAATAGCATTGCTTACATTGCTGTTCTTATTGATGAGTGAACTTTCATTAGGAGTTGTTTAATTATAAAACCAATAGTTTTAGTCAAATGAACAACTGAAGTGAAAACAAACTACAAAGATCTGCCATCACCAGGAAGTCAGCCAGATTTTTAGCTTGTGAGTAAGAATTTCAGTTATTTTTCTTACCAGTTCTATTTACTCTTTTTTTTCTAGAGGCATATATAAAGTACTTTATTATAGATTTACTTTTCCTTCATAAATATTATTTTTAATTGGAAATCTTACTGGATGCAAAATAGACAATCACGTTTTATTTTAATTACCTTGTACCTTGTTATTTTAGATGAAATTATTTAAACCTGTGAATAAATGTGAAAATTATATTGTCTGTTGTATCTTTTCATACCACCTGTGTGCCCATTTCTTTATTAATGAATCAAAGCCACACAGGAATAGAGTTTTTAAATAACATTTTCTTTTCTAGTAACAGAAACAATACTTCTACTGTGTTAAAAACTTGGGAGGTAAAATACGAAGAAGAAAAAAATCACCCAAAATTTTACCACCTGAGAACTATTAATTTTCTAGTAACTTTTCTTTCCCTCTTTTGTTCCTCATATATTTAAGGTTTTAAGAATGATTTTTCTCTCTCTCTCTCTCAGTCATGGCACAGATTGAAAAACAAAAGAGATTTGAACACTATACTACCTTTAAGAGCTGCTGTTGTGCAAAGATGACTGGCTTCTATTAATAAATTCTTCTGAGAAATAAAGAACAGTAGTAACATCATAATGCATTTTGTTTACCTCCATCATGGTTTCTTTTTAATTGTTCTTATTTTCATGTTTTTTTTTTTAAGAAGACATATAAAGATTGCATATTTTATTATGACATTTCCTAATAAGACCCCTTGATTTAAAGATGTATTTTTGAAAATGTTTACATTGACAATTAGTAATATTATGGCATGAATTTTCAGGCGATCAAATAAAATACTTTTGGGGGAATTATCTGAACAAATAAAAGGTTTTTGACATAACTTTAATTATACCACATGCTAATACTGAAAAGATGTGTAGAATTTCGGCAAGAGTCTGATTCATACATACTTAAAATATAACCTACAGTAGTAGTTTTGTTGCCTGTCTGTTCTAGTAGAGTGAAGATTCAAGTCAGTTATTCAGTTACTTGAAGCAAAATGAAATCTTTATTTCAGTGAAATCACTGCAGAGGCATGAAATACTGGACAATTGCCTTAAATCTTCACTTGACTTACCAGGATAGACTGAGGCTTTGGATGTGTCTGTATTAGCATTTCATTAGTACCTCACATGCTTTTGATGTACTCTTGAGATTGCTTTAAATTTTTTGTTGAAACAACAGTACGTTTTGCACTGTAATAATATGAGCACTAACTCTGTATTGTATAGCAGTTAGTGAATTGTTTCAAAGAATCAGTTAGTTCCGTGTAGACCATTTTGAAAAGACTAAGTCCCCTGTGCTTTATGATAGCTTAGTGCAATGTGCACTTAAGCTTTACTTCTCCTTTTCATGCTTTTATTTTCCCTGTGACATGAAGCAACAGAAACATAAAGATCAAAGTTGAGATTATAACCTATTGATAGTATCAGATTTTTTTCTGTGTACAATTATGGGATTGTAATCTAAACTGGAATTTTTAGGCAGTAAGCCACTATAAAATGTTTTAGGGTAAGACATAAAATTATAAATAAAAGCTTAATGTTTGTAAAAATATATTTTTTAGCGTTTCTTTTCCACATGAAGAAGTAGTGGTGGCTGCTAAAAAAGCTACAGTGTTTATTAAGGTTGTTTTGGGGTTATGTAAATATTTGTAAGTTTGCCAGTGCCTGTACATTTAAATATGAAAAGTAATCTTGGAAACAATTTTAACTTTTTCAAAAGGACTGTGTACAACTTCTTTTAGACCTGCTGTGGCACAGTTTGTACCTCTAATGTATTTGAGTTTTTTTCGCAGACCAGTTCAAATGCTGAGACTTGCTTTTCTTTGACTTGTAAAAGGTGGATATTTTCGTTTTCATTTAAATTTTTGTATAATGTTAAATAGAATAAAGTTTATTATGGAAATTGTTGATGTGGCTTTTTTTTCCTGTGAAAGTCTTTACTTTTGAAATGAGATTGAGGTGGTAGTTATTTAGAATTGAACTGAATCCAATTATTGTGCATGATTATTTAGGTTATATAGAGAATCTTAGAATCAAGTTTATTTCATTGTTAACACCAAATAATGACAGTAACGCCCTGTTTCTCTGCCAAGATTAAGAATGAAGCTTTCCACATAGGTGAAGTTTTTAGATTACTGATGTTTTAACACTTTTGAAGCATTTAAACTTTATATATTACTTTCCTTGGAAATTTTTCTAAAATGCATTACATACTGTGCAACTCTTCTTTATCAGGATGTATTGAGTATAATTAATATTCTGGTGATGACTCCAGGTAATCATTATGAGCAATAAACAGTAGTCATAGTACTATATATACTGTGCAGCTCTCAGGCCTGGGAAAATGTGTGGGGCGTTCTGCCTCTATAAGTATTTTGACATTTTTATGATATTTTCTAATAAAGCCCCAGAATTTACCAAGGTGTAGACTGCTTCACTTCCAGTTTTCTCAGCTTTCAGTGACACTCTCCCCTCCCATCTTAGTTCTGCTGCTTTTCAGCTGTTTTCCTGTAACAGATCAAGAAGTTAATAAATATATACCCAATATAATATGAATAGACTGAAGCCTAAGATTTATATCTTGTGACAGCCAAATATGTCAAATAAGTGGGTTGTTAATATGAGTTTTTTAGACTTTGAAATTACTTTCAATATAAATTAATCATGTGAATAATACATTCTTTTTTCTATTTATATTGATCTGACCATTTCTATGTTTGCATGTATTAAGAGCAGTGTCAAAGTTCAAATTGTGCAATCTGTATTGTAATTCTAAAATTTGGGTTGATTTGAACTAGGATCTTTGCAAATAAATCTCGGTTACTTTTAATGTTCCCAAGAAATTTTGAGTTAAATAACAGGAATATACAATATCTACCTCTAGTTTTGATTACTGTTGAACAGATTCTCGTAGCTTCTGTTGAATTCTTGTTCTAGGTGAGCATTCATTTGGGGTTACTAATGAAAAAGCCTCACTTGTGTTAAGAGAATGAATATTGCTGATGTTCAACCTGGTTTAGTGAACACTGCAAGGCTGGACTCTGCAGCCTTCCCTTCTCCTTCTCATGCACACTACTTGATGATGCTGTATTGTATCTGCACTATCTGCAGTTCTTTGCCCACAGACCTAATGTATGCATATAAGCTAGTGTAACTGGTGAATACTACCTAACTTACATTCATATATAACAACTCTACGAATAGTTTGTTGTAATTAAAAAATGTCAGCTGTTCTAGCCATAAAATCCTCATAAAAAGAATATCTTTATGCATTGTAAACATATCTCTGTTGTGTATATTCTACAGATCTGGTCCTGTTCTTTTAGTTCATGGAACATTCATTAAGCACCTACTATGTGCTAAGTACTTTGCTAGCTTCTGGGCTTGTGAGATGGGGATGGTGGGACAGAGATGAGTAAAAACTTACAAAGTCTGTAAGAGAAAGAGACTGAGAAATAGAGGATAATGTAGGGACCCAGAAGAGGGGTATTGAGCTTAAGCTGAGGATTTCAGAGAGAGGTGATGATCTTGAATGATGAATAACTGGTAAATAAAGGTGGGAGAATCCTTTAAGGTGGAAGGGACTTAAGTAAAGGCACAGCGGTTTGACGATAAATGTTGGGAACCATGACTTCTAGAGAAGAGGCCAGACAGATAAGATGTGGGCTGTTACAAAAGTGTTTGTCTTTCTGAAGAGGTTAGGTTTTAGTTATTGAGCAGGCAGAAGCCATTGGGTTTTAAGCATGGACATGACACGATCCAACTAAAGGTCCAGGGAACTTTGGGCTGAGTTTAGACAAAATTAGCCTTTGGCCAGTGTAGAGAAAATTATTTATCTTCAAGCTTTAAGATTTGTGGAGATAAATTTTCATAACTGAACAATCCAGGGTCTTCTGAGGAAGAGAGTACACAACTTACTGCTTTGCAAATGTGAAGGGACCTAGTGCTCAACAGTGGTTCAAAACTGGTCTTTAGAAATGGGCAGGCCTAGCTTTGTTTCCCATTGGGTCACTTTACTGGCCACCAAACCTTGAGCAACATAGCTATCCAAGCTCTTTTGAGCCTCAGTGTTCTCATCTGTAAAACCAGCATTGCAGTTAAACCTACCACAGCAGAGTTGTGAGGAGATAATGAAGGTGAGACCCTTAGCGAAGTGCCTGAATTAGGGCTGTGCTCAGTAGAGTAATTGTTTAGCATAAAGGGTCCATAAAGTAGCTTGGCTGGAAACAAAGCCTACCAAGCCCACTCTAGAGGAAAGAGGCGGGGCTGAGTGCCTTTCCTCCTTTCAACTCCCGGGTGCGGCCGGATGGAGCCTGCAGCCCTAGGAGTGGTGGGTGATCTCCAGTTGCCCCAAGGGCCTGCCAAACATTTGCCTAAACTGGGGCGCGGACGGCTCAGGGAAAGTTGGCAGACGCGCGGGCAAGAGGAGAAGCTGAGCCCAGGCTCCAGAAGCTCGGTGGCGAAACTTTTTGACGCCTTCTATTTAAAGTCGCGGGGGCTCGCCCGCCCCCCGGGCCGGGAACCCGAGCCGCCCCGCCGGGCCAGAAGCGCAGTCAGAGGGAGAACACCAGGCGCGGCGCAGGCGGCTCCGGCTCCAGCTCCGACCCCGGAAAGACGCGATGGCGAGCAGCGACAGCAACCATGCCACGGAGAGCTCTCTCGGCTCCGACGGGGACGTGGAGGCGACCAAAGGGTTCGAGACGGAGGAGGAGTCAGAGGCCGAGGAAGATGAGACGGCCACGGAGTCGGAGGAGGAGCCGGACGCCAGGTAGCGCGTGCCCCCTCTCTTCGTGCCGCAGCCGTAGCGCGCGGCCCGGGGCTTGGGGCTTGGAAATGCGGCGGTGGAGGGCAGGTGCTTCGCAGGGCAGCTTTTCTTTTTAAGCACTAGAGTTCATCTCCAACTTTCTTTCTGGGGGCTGTGCCTTTGTAAGAACTTGAAGGTGAAGGTGCCTCCTGTCAGCTAGAGTGACAGGCCCGCCTGCAGCAGTTAAGTTCACTCCCCCTCCCCCTTCCTCTTTCACTACGCCCTCCCTTCCCAGCTCCTTGTGACTTGTTGCTCTTGTTTATTCCTGGGAGTTTACTTTAGGGTCCTGCCTAACTGCAAAAATGTGCTGAGACTCTGACTTTTGGCCCAAAGCATAGGAACAATCTTGAAAGCCTGAGCTATAGGAGAAAGGGGTATGGGGCGGGAGTCGGGTGGAGGTGGTGGAACCTTCCTGGAACCTTCAGATGACTGGGAAGTGCCTCTTGGATGGCTAGTACTGAGCTAAATTGCTATAAAGGGACTTTATTTTGGTGCAAAGGCCCATAAAGTCTTTGGAGAAAAGAAGTGTGAGTTTCAGTAATCCCTTTACTAAAAATCTTGCTCTTTTTTTCCCCCATGGCCTCAATTATCAGCTTTTTAATTAACGTGAATGCAGTCAAGTAATACTATGTAAAAATAAGGGTCCCTCTACACTTGGATCTTCCTCCCTCCCTCCCTCCCTCCCTCCCTCCCTCCCTCCCTTCATGGAGGCTCTGAAATGAGAATATTTGGATTTGTTTCTACTTTCTGTTGTCCTCTGAGTTTGGGTTTTGTTTTGTTGTTGTTTGTTTTTAGTTTTTTAGTATAGGTTTTGTTGTTTTTTTTTTTTTTGTCAGTCACTTGTGTCCCTTCCTAAATCTATTATCAGTATGGAAATGCAGCCTTTCAGAATGCCTATCTTATCCTGTTAAACGTGCTGCCCAAGTGAAGTCTGCAGAGCTGAAGTTGAAATACCCCATAGAGTGGCAGTGATTAGAGGGAATGGTCTGTCAGATAAGAAGTCTGGATATTGGTCACATATTTACAAAGCAACTACCAAGTGGGAAGCAGGCACTTTATGGAAAAAGTTAGATAGCAATATGGGGATTATGAGACTATGTACTAAATAAGTGAGAGGGTAGGGAAGATAGTACCCAATGGTACTGTGGAAGGTTAGAAGAGAGTGTATAGATTTGTGACTGCCTTGAGAAGAAGTGGGCATGACCTGGGCCTTAGAGAATGGGCAGGAGATGCCGAAGGGAAAAGCAGTCTTGAGAAAGCACTTGTAGGAACTGAAACAAGGAGAAGGGACCTGTGAGAAGGAGAAATCTGTCACTCCCAGACTTCATAACCTTTTCCCCCTAATGTGTCTTTGCCCAACCAAAATTTATGCCCCAGAGAATCTGAAAATTTATTTACTCTAAAATGTGAATAGCTCGTCTATGGCCATGCTACCCTGAACAAACCTGATCCCGTCTGATCTCGGAAGTTAAGTAAGGTCGGGCCTGGTTAGTACTTGGATGGGGGAGACCAGGTGCTGTAGGCATAAAAAATAAAATAAAATAATAAAGGATTGTAAGCTGACAAGGTCATTGCAATCTGTGAGCTCAACCCAGGGTTGCCTCACCTAAAAAATAAAAATAAAGTAAATTGTGAACAGCTCAGAATGATTCAAAGAACCACTTGGGTTTGTATTGACCTTTGACAAAGGTCAAGATCTTCAGGTAAAGATATGATTTACCTGTAGAAACTTCAGCTTGCTCTGACTAGAGATGGTAAGGTGGATATCGGGGCAAGGACCAGATGATTACAGTGAAGGGAAACATTTGGGAATAGGTAGGTGGTGGTGGAGATTTTGAAAATCATCACACTTTTAAAAAATTTGGATTTGATAGCATAAGTAACAGGAAATCAGTAAACTCAACAGGATTTAGAAGAACAGAGTGGTGTCATTGGAAAATTAGGTTGACAGGCAGATTGGAAAGTTGGGTTTGGGGAGATGTCTAGGGATTGATCCACAGTTGGGGCGGGGGAACAGGGATGATAGCTTTAGCTAGAGTTAGGGAGATAGTGGGGAGGGACTTCTAGGGGAACTGGGATTTCCTGAATTTCTCTTACTTCAGAGTGTCAGAAATCAAACGATTTTGTTGTGCATGAGTTTGTAAATATAGCCTGAAGTCCCTTTTCTTCTGAGACTAGAGGTGAACACTTGGAATATTCTCTAATGGATGGAAAATAAGAATGATGTCCTCTTGACTCTTCCGTTAAAGTTTTACAATTAAAAAATGAGTCACTCACTCTGTGCAAGTCTTCATGCTAAATGTTTACAAATGTTTTCTTATTTTATATCCTACCAGTAACACTGTGAGATGCCTGTCCAGTTACAGATGAGGAAACTGAGGCAAGATGCAAGCCTGGGGCTGTTTGCTTCTAGCCACTGCTAGACTTACTGCTTCCCCTCCATTCTGTAGGTGAAACTTGAATGACTCCAACTAGTTTCTACATTGAAAGGGTATGAAGAAAAGGAAAGACTTCATCTCTTTAAATACTTCTAGGAGCTATTCCCCTTCGTGAATGGGAAGGTTGTCTCTGTGTTTTCTTAGAGATCAGAACCATTCTAAGTTGAATTACAAACTGATTTTTTTTTTTTAATTGAGAGACACACATATAAAAAATGAATGGAAATAGCCTAAGTAATAATAACAGAAGTATTAATTTTTGCATCTATTTGATGTGATATTATTAAACCATTATTAAAATGCTATTTATAAAGATTTCTAACAATATAGAAAATGCATATATTGCATTGAAAAAATATTAATTGTATAAATTAGAATGATCTCACTATAAAATAAAATATGAATTGGAAAAAGCCTTCAAATATTAATAAAGGTTAACATAATAAATGACATAATTAAGGTTATAGTAACCTTTATTAACTTTAAGGTTAAAGAAGTTAATAGTGCTTGTCTCTGAGTGATGGGATAATAGGTGACTAAAATTTTTTCTCGCTATCTGTGTTTTTCAGTTTTTTTCTGTAATGAACAGGTAGTACATTTTATGATCAGATATATAAATTTTATGTTAAAAAATTCAGAAGTCACACAGTGTAATCTGCTTGTAAATCTCTTTTTTTTACCCCTTCAGGAATAATATATATATAGCCACCTTTCCAAATCAAGGGGAAAAAACCCTTTTTATTGTAAAAATGTTTTTCTAGCGCAGGAAAGCTTACCATCACTTGTACCAACTTAAGCTGGATAGGAAGACTACCCTTCTGAGTATCATTGTGTATGCGAATATGATACATGGCATGAAGAACCCTGAGTGTGAATTCTTTTAACCCTTCATTCTGTCATAGGCAAAATCCCTTATCTTCTCTGTGCCACGATTTTCTAATCTGTAAAATGGTAGTAATAATTCCTAATTTGTTCCGTTGTTTTAGGATTAAATAAACTCTGTGAATGTATGTAGTAAACATGCTTGGTTTTAGTAAAAAAAAAAAAAAAAATCCCAATAAGATTTAGTTTCTTTCATCCCTTCAGAGGAATCATTAGCAGCAAAGCTTTGCCTTCTGCTCACCATTGTTCAGTGAAGGGAAAGGGATGGTCTCAGTTCTCCATATGAGTAATGATCCTGTTCCACTTTGACTTTTCTTATATTCATTCATTCACTAAACATTCAGGGATTGCCTACTAATAGTCATGGACCATGCAACTTGCTGGGGATACAAAAATTACTCCGAATCCATAAAAATCCATACTGTCCTCAAGGTGTTCACATTCTCAGTACAGAAACAGAAAAACATAATTAGGGCATTAACTGTTAAGAAATTTGAGGAAGAAAAGGTCTTTATGAAGAACCTGAAAATGGGAACAAGTCCTGGGATCCACCCAACCTTCAAAGTTTGGGCAAAGCTTCATCAGGGGTCTTTGGAGCAGGGATATCAGAAAAAGATTTTGAGTCTCTAAAACTTCATATGAAAGTTGTATGTAAAAAGCAGCTCTGTAAAATTTAATGATTTTAGAGGCAGGTGAGGCTTTAGAAATATCTTTTTCCCAACCAAGTCTTTCACAGATTCAGAAACTGAGTGTCAGGGGACATTTGTTTAAAATAACACAACTTTTTAGTTGTAGAATTAGGACTAATACAGGTGTCTGGACTCCAGTCTAATGTTTGTTAGTAGGAGTTCAATAAATATTTGTTGAATGAATAAACTATGTGCCAGGCACTTTCTAGGCATAATGGATACAGCAGTAAACAAAATGGACAAAGTACCTGCCCTCCTGAGAGTGACTTTCCAGTTTGGGGAGACAAACAATTGTGTAATGTGCCCAGTGATAATAAGTGAGGACAGATATGAGGATGAATACAGCAGGATAAGGGATGTGCTGTTTTGGATAAGGTGGTGAAGAAAGCCTCTCTGAGAGGTGAGAGGACATTGAGCAGAGTCTGAAGGAATGAGTGTTCTAGGCAAAGAGCTGGCACAGGGCACAGAAATGTGTGTGGCTTGTTTCAGGAACTCAGGGAGATCAGGTTGCAGAAGTATGTAAATAAGGGGAGAGTGGTAGGAGATGAATCTTAGAGGTGATTGAGTTGCAGATCAGATAGGGCTTTGCAGGCCCTGAAGCTTCAGATTTTTTTCTGAGTAAAATAGAAAGCTGTGTTCTGTCTACTATACTTCTCAGGGTTTAAAACACAAAACAAAACAAACGTGGTAATTGTAGTATTCTCTTAAATAGTAATCAACTATTCATATATTCTATTAATTTAGCTAATCTTTATTGAACATCCATGTGCCAAACACTGTGCTAAATGTTTCAAACTCATGGTCTCCTGTATGGAAGGAGATATATAAATAGACACTGCTTTTTTTTTTTTTTTTCTGACTGTATACTGGTGAAAGCCTGACTCTTTTAGTCTTTCCCATAGATCAGTTAGAAATTTTCAGTAGTTTTGTTTTGGATCATTTTCTGTTGCTCAATTTTAATTTTCCTGGTTAAGCACAGAGGATTTTTGCCACAGCAGTACCCAAAACTTAAAAATCACCTTGAATTGCAGCTTTGTCAGTGCTTGTACAAAATAAGTCTATCTAAGCTAATAGAACTAAAATTATTCGTAACATTTACATTTAACTAATCATTGTGGGAAATCTTTTGGAAGGTGGAGTTGTAAGTGGTTTTGCTATCAGTATGGAGCACTCTGTTTCCATATATCTATTTATATGTCTCCCATTGCTGTGCTTACCTAGGTGTTTTGACAAGTGTGTTATTTGAGCCAGCCCTCTTTTAAGGTCAATAGAAAGAATTGAGATGGGAGGGGTGACTGCACAGGATGCCAGGGACTGAAGCAGGGGAGAAGATAAAACAGAGGCACTTGTAGCCAGAAATTGAAGAGCTATTTAAGTGTTGACTGCATGGATATTACATGCTCTCAGTAAGACTTTGAGTCAATATAGGGGAATACAGCAAGAGTCGGAATTATTTTTTCCTCTAAAACAACAAACCTACTAAAAGTATAGAACATATCGAGTGATGAAATTTTGCAAAAAAAAAAAAAGTCTTCTATTCCTTTGATATTCTGAATCTATGCTTAATGAGTGCCTTGAATCAATTCAGAAAATATAACCAAATTCCTCTTCCTACCAAGAAAACTTAGAAAATCAGGTACAAGAGACTTGTGTGATTTGTCCTGAAATGGTAATCTTTGGTTTAGTCCAGCATTATCCAATAGAAATAAGATGTGAGCCGCATATGTAATTAAATAATTTTAATGGCCACATTAAAAAAGGTAAAAAGAAAGACATGGAATTAATTTTAATTATGTATTTGACCCAATATCCAAAATATAATTTCAACATGTAATCAATACAAAATTATTAATAGGTTATTTTATATATTTTTTATGCTAAGTCTTTGAAATTTGATGTGTGTTTATATTTACAGTACATCTCAATTTTTTGACCTAGCTTAATTTTAAATGCTCAATGGCCACATTTGGCTGGTGGATGCTATGTTGGACAGTGCAGGCCTGATAATACCTAGAAATCCATTAGCTTCATTTGACTACACAGAACTGCTCCATTGATAATGAGTTCTATGGGCTAGGCCCTGTGCTAGGCAGCAGGGATGTAAAAGTGATTAGATGTCACAATTGCTTTTCTCAAGCTCACAGTCTATTGAGGTTAACTCCAACATAATGTCATAGCACTACATAAGGAGATTAACAAAGGAATAGAGAAAAGACATATATTCTTCTTAAAATTAGATTTAGATTTTGCAGAGATGGTTCTACAGCTGGGCAGAAAGATATTCCAGGCACAGTATGTGGTTAGATATTCCATTAGTTCTTGGTTCCAGCTTTTGTGCTGCCAGTTGCTGCTCTGAGTTTTCTTTTTCTCATCTAGAATTACTGAGGTTTCCAGAACTGAGAATAGTTATAGAATAAACAAGTGGATGAATAAATTAATAAAGGAATAAGTGAATATCAGTTCATCCATAGTCTTGCAAGAAGCATATTTAGCTGGGATGTTGAACCTGTTAGATACGTAGAATTTTGTTGGTGGTTGACCGTTCATTTACCAGGGATCGACACTGTTCAATGACTCTGTAAACATAGTAGCTTAGAGGGAACAGTGGTAAGTACTGAGGGAGTTGTTCACTTAGGATGTCTGTGGTCATCATTCTCACCTTCTGTGACTTGTTGGAAAGTCTCCCCTAGACTGACCCTTTAGCCAGATCATGGAAGGACAAGAATAGGCTTTGCTTTTTCCCAGAGAAAAGTCCTTTGTTAGGCAGCTGGAGCGTATTCAGTTCCAAAATTCTACATCCTAATCTGATAACGTCCAAGATATGTGGGAAGATTAATTAATGGTACTGTTCATTCTACCAAATTCTGAGTGCCCAAAACCATCTCATGGAGACATTACTATGTTTTCCTAGTTTGGGTATGCTTTGCTTAAAAAAAAATAATCCATGTGCTAACCAGAAATGTACATTCACCACAAATTTCCCCTTAATGGCTGATTTTACTAGGGCGCTTGAAATCGTTGATTTGTAAATAAAATTAGTTTCCTCCTGTTATGACTTTGTTAATGTTTGTTAAGTGGAGCATAGAGTGCTGGATGGTGAGCTCCAGTCCAACAAAGGACCAAAAGGGAAATGGAAATAGAGAGATGTTTATTGCTCACAGGCCCTGGAGGAAGTACATGGCATACCTCCAGGAGCCACATGAGGAGACCAAGGCAAAGAGAGTGCTGACAGAGATAGCAGCAGGACCTGGGGCACATGCCTTTATTAGGGTCCATGGATGGAGTGCTTTGGGGTTTCCAGGCGAAGGCTGGATTGGTCAATTCAAATCAGAATGAGCAGGGTCTTAGTAAGCTTCATAGGGGTCTTACATAAGGGGCACACAAGTGGAAGGTGCTGGAAGATAGGGTGGAGGAGATTGTCTTCACAAGGACTGTTAGAGAAGTCATATCAGGAACTTACGTTTGCTTGTGGCTCTGCTGATTATCTAGGGCATGCACTTGCATGAGGGGGCTAGTTTCAGTTTAAGGCCGCCATAGGCCACTTGCCAAGCAAAATGAATGTGGAGACAGCAATACATGGAGTAGCTTAGCTAAACTCGTGGTACCTAAAACTTCAGAAATGCATCTACTATAAGAAAAGAGGTTTATTCATTCATTGAATATTTATTGAGGGCTTACTGTGTGTGAAGCAATGTAAATGTGAAGTGAGTGAATAAAACGAGTTTCTAATGTTTAGGGTTTGGTATCTGGAGAGGGAGATGTTAAACAAATAATCTCAAGTAATTAGTAGATGAAGTACATGCATTGGTAAAATGAATTGGGCCTGGGGAACTGAGCTAGGGGTCTACTAGGACTCCAATCCCTCAAATCCCGGCTTCTGAAGCATCCTTGCTCATCCCCCTGGGAGTTTTCTGTCAGTCTCCAGGTCCATCTTGCTAGCACTTCTCTGCTCACCTATAGCAAAAGATTTCACTGTCCAAGTCTGGCAGGAAAGCCTGGCTGCTGCTGATACTTATCCTAGAAGGGATTATAGCATCATCTCCCTGACCTGCTTATGTTTCAGAGAAGGGAAGAGAAACCACTTTCTTAAGTCATAGCTAGTCAATTTCAATCACTATCACTTGTTATTTTGAGTAATTTTCACAATAGCTATAAGATGTAGGCATTATTTTCATGTCCATTTTATGGAGAATAGAGGCTTAGCAATATTGAGTAATTTACCTAATACCAGACAGCTAGCAAGTATGCTAGTCTAATAGCAGAGCCAATACTGGAACATTGATAAATTCAATGCTTATTTCAAGATTATATATGTATATGTGTGCATGTGTATACTTATACACACATGCACACAGTATACACATATCTGGTCTTTACTAGCCAGTTTGTTTTATTTGAATATAAATTTACTTTAAAAAATATATTTTTAAATTTACTTTTAATTTTAAAAGCAAAGCATAAAGACCCAGAAAATCTATATAGTAGCTTACCCTGACCAGCATCTTAGCTATATTGTTTCCTAATGTGTGATAGGGAGAGTAGACCTTATGTTTAAAAATAGACATTAGGCAATCCAGTGTGATTAATTTCATAAGGTCAAACATAGCAACACCAAAATAACTTCTCTGCATACTATATGGGATCATATGATAAATGTTCAATGGGTATTTATCATAATATGTATAAAATTCAGATCCTGCATTTAAAAGACAAAAATTATACTGGATTTAGCATGGCACACTTTGAAATTTTTATATCTAGTGTTTTCGAGAGAGAACAAGAAGCTAGTGAGACAGTGGTCTTTGTCTCTTAGAGTTTTGGGATCTTCAAGAAGAGTTTCAATAAACCCCCTCTTCATCCAGCACCATTTTGGGCATAAACTAGGCTACAATGCAAAAATACTTGATAGGATTGGAAAGACCTGGATTATCATTCTGGCTCTGCCACTTACCAGCTCTGTGATTTAGGGCAAGATACTTAACCTTTCTGTGTCTTTATTACAGCTTTTAAGGCCCTACCTCAGCTCGCCTCATACCATTTTGCTGTGCTCACTACATTCCAGCCATGCTGGCCTCTTTCTGAACCTTTAATATGCTAAGCCTGTTCCTTTGCACTTGCTGCTTTCTCTTTCTTGTTCCCCAAATTTGCTCTTCAGGTTTCAGAGTAAATGTCACTTTCTTAAAGAGGCTTTCCTCAGTCACCCTGCCTCATGGGCTCTCTTCATGTCTTTCACTATCACATTCCTCCCTATTTCACATTGCTCTTCATAGCATCTATCACTATCTGAAATGGTATCCTTTTGTTTATTTATTGTTTATTGCCACCACTATAGAGAAGGCTTCATGAGGGCAGGGACCTTGCTGCTTTTCTCTGCTGCATCTTCAGCAGCAGAATACTGTGACTACTACATACTTGGTGCTTAAGAAATGGTTGTTGAGTGAGTAAGTGGTTAAGTCTCTCACTCCCAAATTTTTCATCTCAGGATCTCAGGTTTCCTTCTCTCAGATCTACACCACTCATATAATCGCACTCTTAACAAATCCTCTTCTTCTTAGGTGCCAAAACATGGGTAGGGAGAATGAGAACTGAGAAGTAGTCTTCGAATTTGGCAAAATGCAAGTCAGTAGAGAGAGATTAATGACAAATGCAAACACCTTTGAGAGGCTTGATAGTTTAAATCTATTAGCATCTGTTTTAGATTGGATTCCCTTTCAAAGAAAAAATTCCTTCAAATATAGGGTCTAAGATACTCTTCTGGGAGAAGAGGGCACCAGAAAGGGGAAAGTGGGCGCTTAGAAGAGGAGTGAGGGGATACCAAGGGCAGACTGGCATTCCTGTGTGCTTAGTCCATCCTGCTCAGAGGAGTGAGCTAAGGGAATTTATTACCCTGGAAAATGCAGAAAACAGGTTTCTCCAAACCCTCGGCCTCAAATCACTAATAACTCTGGGAGGGAGTGATATTATTTCCCTGACTCAAAGTTAGTAGTATTGATATAGAAATTAAAATCATATGATAACCAAATGTGTAGTTCAAATGTGAAGCAGAATTAGGATTCCTGCTTCATTTACATACTTGACCCTTTGGAAGAAAATTCTAGTGAAAGCCCTGGATATCAGCCTAGATTGGCAGGGAGATGCAGCCTCTATGGCTGCAGGACCAAGGCAGAGAGTTGCTAGCATCAGAAAATCAGGGTCTAAATGTCTATATAACTTACAAGAATTGATAGCCTACTTTATCTTAGAAGAAAACAAGAAATGGCAACCATTTCTTAGTTTCCTTTCTATTTCTCTCTGCTCCAGTTTCTACTGCTGCTCAGCCTGCCAGCGTTTCCACTTGTCAATCCCATAAATCGCCTTGGACTTAATTTGCATAGTTTAAGAGTTTAGAATCATGAATCCTGAAACCTAACACTGCCACGGAACAGGTTTCCATTTGCCAGTAAAGCTTTCTGTAAGTGATTTTTCTCTAGGTAAGGGGTGCTACCTTCGGTTCCAGAACTGTCAGTCAGGTTTTTGAGTTGCAATAGCAGCTGTGACAGATTTAAGCAAAAAATGACTATTCAAAGGATATTGGTAACTCATAGAATCATGGAAAGTAGGTGTAGGTAGCCAAGAATCCTTATTTTTCCTCAGAACTGGTCTGATGGACTATATAACTCAATTATAAAAAGACAAATAACACAGTTTAAAAATGGGCAAAGGATCTGAATAGATGGTTCTTCAAAGAAGATATAAACATATCCAGTGAGCGCAAGAAAAAATCCTTGATATTATTAGCCATCAGGAAAATGCAAATCAAAACCACCTCAGGATACCTCTTCAGACCTAGTAGAGTGGCTATAATCAAAAAGGCAGTTAACCGTTTGTGCTGGTGAAGATGTGGAGAATCCTCATACACTGCTGGTGGGCATGTAAAATGCTACAACTGCTTTGGAAAACAATCTGATAGTACCTCAAACAGTTAAACAGAGTTACCGTGTGACCCAGTAATTCAATTTCTAAATATATACTCACAAAAATGAATACATATGTCCACATGAGAACTTATACACAAGTGTTCGTAGCAGCATTATTCATAATGGCCAAAAAGTGTAAACAACTGAAATGTCCACCAACTAATGAATGGGTAAAAAGGTATAGTCATACACTGGAATATTATTCAGCCATACACAGTAATGAAGTATGATTCATGCTACAACATGGACGGACCTTGAAAACAGTGTGCTAAGTGAAAGAAGACAGACACAAAGAATCACATATTGCATGTTTTCATTTATATGAAATGGCCAGAACAGACAAATCTGTAGAGACTAAGTAGATTAGTAGTTTCCTAGAGCTGAGCAGGAGATGGGGAAAGGCTTGGAGGATGATGCTTATGGGTCTGGGTTTATTTTGGGAATGATAAAAATGTTCTAAAATGGATTGTGGTGATGGTTGCACAACTTTGTGAATATACTAAAAACCAATTAGATACTTTAAGCCAGTGAATTGTTCGGCATGTGAATTATATCACAATAAAGCTGTTTTTTAAAAAAGTCCTGTGGTAAGGAAATGATTGCCATCATCATTGGGCACTAGATGTCACAGTTTGTAGTGTTGCCATTTCCATACCAGCACCTCGGTATTGCAACCTCTGCTACCTCCAGAGAGAATGAGGAGCTCCGTTAGCTATTTCTTTCATCAGTAGCTTTCAGGTCAGTGTGGAATGGGTGTGAAGGCATCTCTGGGAGAGTATCCGACATTGTCATCTCTGCCTCCTCTAGGAATTCACCACATGGAGAATTCACCAAATGGGAAGAGCGGTCAGATGCTGGACTGTCAAAAAGGATGTCAGATGTCTACTAGAACAGCACGGGGCACTGGACTAGGCTTGCCTCAGGTTTTATTAACTGATCCTCAGAACATTTCACACATGATGTAGTAGATTTTGCTTTTTCTGTGGATGTACAACACTTTATTTAAACAGTGGAACAAATCAACTAGTTTTCCATAAGGAATTTAATTGAAAATAAAACACAGAGCAATGATAAAATACAACCATGTGAGGTTGAGGTACCTGTTCCCATTAAATATCAGCTGAATTTGAATGCAAGATCACCCAAGTGAGTTATAGATCCTTAAAATAGTCCACCCAAAACAGAGCACTTGCAAGGAATGCTTCTCAATCAGAATTCTGTGAGCACATCTTATTGTCTACCCATGTGTAAAAGCCGTATGAACCCACCATGTCACCCAGGAAGGGCTCATACCTTCCTCAAGGCAGGTCATACCAACAGCAAGAGGTCAGGTTGTACAGCTTTTATACCTTCTTTGTTCTCTGTTGGGAGAAGCAATAAATCACCTTTTCAGAAAGGCAGGAGCCTCTGCTTTTGGTTTTGGTTTATCTCTTAATCTTCTTGGGGAATAATTGTCTGTTATAAAGGAAAACTAAGAATCCCAAGACAATTCTGTAGACTCTGGGACTGAAGGTGCCATTTGACCTTAGCCTTGTTGAGTCATGTGCAAGAGAAACAGGAAGTTGTGCAGAGAGAGAGAGAGAGAAGGAGGGAGGGGAAGCAGACAAGGGGGGGAGGACAAATGAGTTAGGGAGAGAGTTAGTGAGGAAAAAAAAGAGGAGAGATGGGGAAGGAGAGAAGACTAGTTTTCTTGATTCCTAATGGTTTTCCTGTTTCCACTTACCCAAGAGTTCCTTGCAGATATACCTCTTACCCTTGGATTCCCTATTTCTTTAAGATAAATCTCCTCTATTTAAGCTAGCTTAAGGGTGTTTGTTGGAAAAGAATACTTATCAGCATGGGAAAATGTTCAGAATATATTTTTTAAATTTAAAAAGCACACTATAAAACATACCATTTGTGTTTTTAAAAAATCTCAGGATAGAATGAGAGTGAAGGAAATACATCAATATATTAAAAATAATCATTTGAGTGTTGGCATTACTGATTAATTTTATTTTTTGGTGCTTTTCTGTTTTCCTATATATTCTACAATGAAATTTATATTTGGCGATTAGAAAAACCTTTACTTTTAAAGACGGGACCTAAAAATCTTGAATTTTCACCTGAATTCAACTAACGAATAGGGAGAAAAGTATTAGTAAGAGTTGTTTATATTATGCTATTTAAAACATTTTACTAGATTACATACATATCATTTTTTTGCTATGTTTTTCTCTCTTTTGTGAGTGCTGAATAAGAATATTATGAGAGATTCATCTTGATTTTTAGAACTGCTAAAAAAGATCTAAGTACTTTAAAACTTGTAAAAATGGTTTGGAGAATGCAGAGTTTTACATTAGTACTATTTATTCCAACATAGTCTCTATGAAAATGAATTAAACTATTGGATTTGTGTTGCTGGCTTCTAATTTTTCCAATTTCAAGATTTTACAATCAGAAACAAAAAGGCTAGAGCAAGCTACTGTCAAGTTATTTCCTAGTGTATCAACAGGAATTTTATTTAATCTCGTTTCTTTTTCCCTCTGTGATTTGAGAGACTTCCTTTTATGATGTTGATCTTACTGTCAGCATTATGTTGTAGGTAAAAGGTTTCTTGTTGTTTTTTTTTTTTTTTCCTAGCTGTGGAGTTTGAGCCTGATAACGGGAGCTCATCAGCTAGGTCTTCTGGATGTTTCTCACCCATTAACTCTGGCTCTAGCCAGGCTTCTGCTGGTATGCTTTCAACTTTGCGAGAACCAGGCACCCCTACCACCAATCTAACATGACAGAATTTGATTAAAGTGCAATAACCACTGCAGGTGGAATAATGAGTATAAAAATGTAGAATACCTAGACAATTGCTTACAAAGTTGAAGAGGAGAGATACGAAGTTCAGCTGCGAAGTTCAAATCGATCAATATCGATTTGATCACCCGACTTTGTAAAGTGTGTTCTTGAGAGATGAATGTTGCAGGTGGCAATTCTTCTCCAGTTTTAAGATCACCCTGGAGACAGAGATAAAACTCATTCAAAAAAAGATAAAGTTTCCCACCCAACCTTATAGATAATTGGTTTGAGAATTAAAAAAAATAGAGATGGGGAAATTTTCTAAACGTTTTATGTATGCACAAAAACATACTTCTAATACTGCCCTTGTAGAAACCACAAAGTTAAGGTGTTAATGAGTTATCCAGAGCTGATCTAGCAGAAAACGTCTTAGGATTTGTTGGTAACTGTAACATCATAATTAATTTTTCTTAATGAATTATTGGCAGCATTAGTGTGGGGACTAGATCAAAAGTCAATGAAGGAGCACTTGGAAATTAGGGAAGTATGTAGTGGCTCAATCAGAATTTTCTGGGCTAACACCTCTCCCCTTCTATCTTTCGTTCCTTTTCTACGTACAGAAGATTCTCAGGGACTTTGTTTCCGTAGTTGGAGGGTGCCCTCATTGTGCCTCTGGTCATATCTCTGTGACATTGATCCAGACAGGTCAGGAGAGCCAACTCAATGTCCCCCAAATCCCCTGCTGACACCTGAAGAAAGGTCCCCTCTCTGGAAGCTCTGGGGCTGGGGAGTTTTTTATTCACCCCTGCTCATCTCAGCAGCATCTGCTGGAGTGAAGTCTTGGCATGTTTTATTACTATTATTTCCTTTAAAAAAACAACAGAGAAAAAATACTGCCATATACTCTGCTAGGCATATGAACAAACCCTCATTCCATCTAATAGTTGAGCTGGGTTTTATTTTTAAATGTATTACTGTTACTTTCAAGGCTGTAAGTTAAGGACTCTTTATCTGTTGCAAAATTAAGAAAAATTGCTGGAGGGTCAATTGCTGGAGATGAGCAAACCTGATCAAAGTTCTTCTACTTTTTGGACCAATTAGTTTTTGACCTTTATGGAGTTAGTATAATTGTAGTAAGAAAAAAAAAGTTGAATAGCAGGGGAGAAGTCTCTTCTGTCTCACTGAAATCCTTTTAAAAAAAATCCCAGCCTGACACATTCTATTTAGATGAAGTGCTCTGTCTCTTAGTAACCACCACTCAACCCTCACAGGAATTTGACAGCAGTGTCTGGTGGGGCACAGTTTCTGTTCTGTGCTAATGCTCAGTAACTGTTGAAGAATCCCAGTTCTAAAGAGTTAAACCTGTATTTAAATCCTTAGCTGGGAAAAAAAGTTCTTATTCTCCAGGTTTTTTATTTACATCCTCATCCAAGCTTAATGTTGCCCATGTTTGTTGTTGTTTTTTTCTCTCACTTTTGAGTCTGCCCAAACCAGTGGTTCTCATCTGGTGTAATTCTGAAGACATTTTTGATAGTCATTACTGGGAGATGGTATCCTTTTGGTATCTAGTGAAGAAAAAGCTAGGGGTTCTACTAAACATCTTCTGCCCATAGGACAGCCCCCACAACAAATAATTAATATAGCCCAAAATGTCAATAGTGCCACCACTGAGGAGCTCTCGACACTACAAATAACCAGCTTGCCTATGTTTTGGTCTGAAGTAGTCACTAAAGTATGAACCAGCCCTGTCACACTGTAGTTTATTTATTTTGGTTCTTTAGACTGGGCATCTTTTTGCTCTTAGCTTTCTGTAATAGTGGAGAATTTAGTGGATGAGTTGTTATACAGATTCTCTTTGATTTATGATAGGGTTATGTCCTGACCCATCATAAGTTGAAAGTATTATAAGTTGAAAATGCATTTAATATGCTTAACCTACCAAACATCATAGCTTAGCCTAGGATACCTTAAACATGCCTGAACACAAGGTCCAAAAAAATGCTGGCAACCAAGTACACTGTGGAGTCATCGGTTGTTTATTCTCATGATCCCACGGCTGACTGGGAGCTGCAGCTGGCTGCCCCCAACCAGCATCATGAGGTAGTAGCATACCGAATGTCATTGTCCCAAGAAAGGTCAAAATTCAAAATCTGAAGTACAGTTTCTACTAAATGTGTATTGCTTTCACAACATCATAAAGTCAAAAAATCATACTGTACTTAACTGTGGTGGATTCAGATGTCTGCCTGCAGTTTATTTAATCGAGTCATAACCAGGCCCTGAATAGATAGATAGATAGATAGATAGATAGATAGATAGATAGATACTCTCTGAGTTTTAACTGAGCACGATAAACAGCTCCTATAATTCCAGAGGTCTGATGAGTCCTGTAACACCTTTACCCATGAAAGTATATTTCCTACTTGAAGTAAATGGAGAAATTTATGCATGTGGCCTATACGTAATCTTTTGGTTGGGAGGGGTGAGGAATATAGTCACTATTTTGAAACCCTGTGCTTTGAAATGGATCAGGTTTTTGTCTAATCCTCGTATTAAGGTCAAGCACATATATCTTAGGTACTCAATGTCTCAAGTTACCTCACCTGTTAATAATAAGTACGTGTATAGCCAACCACTAAGTCATTATCGGCACTGTCTAAAACTTTGGGAAAGTCAGGGTGGTGGGTATTTTTTGATCTGCTTGGACTTGGAGTGGCATTTGGAAGCATCTGCATAATATTGATATATATGCTACTGGGTCTTTTGATTTAAAGATTACAGACTTTTGTAAAGGTGCCCCAAATCATACCTAGATATACCATATGGTTTCATACCTCCTTCTTTTTGTATATATTGTTTCTTTTACTTGAGTTTCCATCCAAACCCAACCTGGTTCTCCTGGAAAACTCACTTTTATCTTGCAAAATCTTACATCAGCCTTTTATATTCTGATTATATTCTAGACTCCTGTTCTCACATGTATTCACACAGCCTGCCCCAGTCCACTCCACAGTTTAAAAATACCTCCACATCTGATGCCTCTTGTACATTCTTCCTATTGTAGCATGTGTCACACTGTATTTTAATGATCTTTTTGTAGGTATACCTACATGCTAGCCTCAGGGTTCTTGGAAAGTAGATATAGTGTCACTCCTCTTAGTGTTCCCATTACCTTGTACATTATGAATACTTGATCAAATTTAAAAACAGAATTTCTATTATTTATTTTTGCTAGGCTTAGTTTTTTTCTTTTTAATTTGCAAAATATTATTGATTAACTGGTTTATATTTTTTTGCAAGAATATTTTCATTTACTTCTGTAATCAAAATTAAAATTATATATGCATACACACACACACACACACACACACACACACACACACACAAAGTTGTTTTCTGTTCCAAGGAGTACTGATATTTAATGTTGGGGTGAGATGTTTAATTCTACTGAGAGGTTTAGTTAGGGTTTTATTAGATAAAATAACAGTAGCTGCTATAACAAACCAAATCTCAGTGACTTAGCATAATAAAAGTTTCTCTTGAGCTCACTTAAAAGTCAAATGCAGGTTTTTGACTAGGTAGCTCTCCCCCAAGTAGTGACTCAGACCTTACCTATGTGGCTCTGCCCTGTCTGGTATATAGCATGTAAGTTGCCATGCTTTAAGCAGTGCCTAGGGAAAAGTACAGAGGATCACATGTGGGAGCATTTAATGATCCATGCCTAGAAATGGCATACAGTACTAGTGCTGACTTCCCATTGTTTAGAACTCTATCACTTGGTTGCCATCAGGCCACATCTAACTCAAGGGAGGCTGGGAAATGAAGACTATTTATAAGCCCAGGAAGAAGAGAAATTAGCTCAGTGATAAGCTTGTTATCTCTAATAAAGAGCAAAGAAACATCTCTATATACCAAACAGGAAATGGCATCTATTAAGGGTTCACAGAATGAATGGTAGACTGGTGAACCATGCAGGAACCAGTGGAGTCATGGTGGGGCCGGGAAACAAGAAAGATGGGTTATCAGATCTGAATGCCACGGATTTTCAGCCTTCTAGTCATTCAGTTTGTGATTCAAATTTCTTATTAGGTTAGGGCAGGGTGGGTAGATGGGCCCTTAGCCCAGCATAGCCTGAGTAACTGCCCATCTCTGAGCTACTAGAAGATGGCAGGACTGACAGTCCAACGGCTTTGCATCTCATTCAGAGTGAAATCCAAACCCTTTTTATGGCCTTTAAGCTAAGGTGAACTGGCTCCCAGATACACTTCTGACCTCATTTCCTAGCTCTTTCTCTCTCGTTCTGCTCCAGCACACTCCCATTTTTGCTGTTTGTGTTTGCCAAGCAGTCTCATCTCAGCAACTTGAAAACTGTTTTTTGCTCTGCTCTTTCTCCTAATATTTGCATGCTCACTCCCTTACTCTCTTCAAATCTCTGCTCACATATCTCTTTAATTGAGAGGTGTTCTGTGAATATTCTATATAATATAGCACCTCAACTCATAACATTGCCTTCTCTCCCATTTACTATGTTTGATTTTCTTCATAGCACTTACTACCATCTAACATTAGTTTGTTTGCTTTGTTTTTTCTCTGTCTTCTCCTTTGTTAGAATTTAAGCAACATGAGAGCAGACTGTGTTTTATTTTCATGCTGAAGACCAGACATTTAGTGTCAGAGAAAGCACTAGAACCCAAAACTCCTTCTTCCTGATAGCATATGATAGTAGAAGCAGCATTAGACCTAGCATGGCCCTAAGCTAAAGTAACCTGAGACATTTAAGAATACCAACTTTTATCTTTTTTGCATAATCTGATTCATATTGTCAACCCTTATTCTTTGCAGCTTATGGACGTTTTTGTCATGGATATAATGTTATTTATCACCCACCATGAGTAATACACTTTTAACATTGGTCTGTGTTGCTTATAAAGGCATCATTTCAACCACTGTAGTTCTGGAGTTCTGAAAACTTGTGAAAATAAAGATATGCACATGCCTGTGTGCTTGTGAAGGAGACCCATATGTGTTCAGGGCATTGCTGAGTTCTTACTGGTGAATTTATCTTCGTCTGATTGGTCCACATAATCAGATTATGATAGATACTCACATGCATGTAGGTTAGCTGTTATATCTGTTCTTACTTTCAAGTGATGTATTTTAGGTTTTACCAACTCTTGTACATGTGGCCATTTATTTACTTTAGGCTTTGGCAAAAAGAATTAATATACAACATCTTCTTTTCTCTGCCTAAGTTCTGAAACAATTGATAGATAAATCAAAGGAATGGCAGATAGAGATCAAAATGTCAAATTTATTACTGGTAAAGCTAATGGTATCAAAGAATGTGGCTTAGGCATGGGACAACAATGTGCATTCTATTACTAACTCTCAGATATACAGATTTATATTCCTAGTCATGGTCCATGAAGAACTACAGCCTCTCCACATAAAGACCTGCCTTGTATACTTAACAACACAAGGAACAGAGTAAAATGGGGAAGAGTGATAAAGGGAAGCCAGGTCAGAAAGGAGTGTTATACTAACAGGAAAGAAACACCTGGAATGAGAAATTAGCATTTCAACTAATAATTTTAATAAATAATTATGATGAATTTTAAGAAATTTTACAGATAAAAAACTTCTTTAGAAAAGCTAAGAAAGAAGTAAATCTTTATATCCCATAGTTTATTCATACACCCATGTATAAATGAAGCAGGAAAATGTTCATGCACAGCTGAGTGTTCTCAAGCTAGCCTAGGGGAGAGTTGATTGTGTCTAGCGATGCTCTTGTGCAGGTGAGGGCTTAGGCAAGCACCTAATTTGCTTTACTGTGGAGCTGCCTCCAGTATCGATATGCAAATACACCCTAGATTTCCAAAGAATAAAATAAGAAAAGATTACTTTATAGTTCTACCACAAATCTATAGCTCAGACCAAATCAGTTAATTTGAAGTGAATTGTAAAGATCTTTTAGAAAATTTGCAGCAAATAATTATCTTGCTATAAAAATTTCTACCTAACATAGACATACATACATAATTGGAACTCAATAAATACTTGTTGAATGAATGAATCTTGACTTTGGGCTTCAATTTGAGATCAGTGTAAAGGCAATGATGACAGAAGAAGTCTTGTAGTTTTAAAATTATGAAACAAAAATGCCATAGGTCTAAGTGCTAATAAATGGAAACTAGAAATATACAGGAAGAGTACCATAAGCCCTTTGAACTAGTTTCCAGTAAACGTAATTGACTGGAGTTGCCAAAGCCCGCCATTTTCTCTGTAAAATAGACTGATGAAGACAAGCTACTTATGCCCCATAGATGGCTGCTGTGTAATAATTCCCATTATTTTGAGCTACATTTTTACTAAGGGTTGTGATTATTCCCAAACATTTTTATATTAGTTGCAGTTATTACGTGATTTAATTAAATATTACTGAAGATGATGAAATGTGTGCAAAAGTAAAAGAGTTGCTTCTCTGAAAATGAAGGTGAATGTTTTGGAAAGACTTCATAAGAGGAGACACCTGAAAAGGATCACTAAAAGACAAGACCCCTGTTCACAGGTAGTTTACAGCCTGGTAAAGGAGCTATGATATATGCAAAAATAACTCTAATGTAGGTTGGTAGATGTCATAGGAGAAGATTATATTAAGAGTCTAGAAATTCAGAAGAAGAAAATTAGTTTTGTGTCACAAAATTAGTAATGGCTATTAAGAAGTTGATATGAGCAGGTCTCTAAAGAGTATAAGTTATGATATACAGAGATGATTCATTCCAAGAGAAGAGAAGGATATAAACAAAGCCATGCAGGGTAAGGCCAGTGTTTGCTGGAGCACAGGGTTTATGAAGGGACATAATGGAAGATAAAGCTAGAAATATAACTGGGTTTTAAATAGTGAATTTAAATTATGAAATGTCTGGTCATTGTGAAAATAAGATACTTATTACTCTTCTCATCCACAATGAACTTGTGTTTTTTAGTATATCGACAAAACAAGCACTTTATATTGGGGGATTATAATGCTGTATAATAAAGTTTTCATTCATAGTTTTGTGGATTTTTTTCTTAACTTTCTAACGGCTTATAAACTCCTTTTAATCTAAGCTACTTTATATTAATTTTGTTCAGCAATGCATATAATTAATTTTCTGCTAAAGACATAAATATTCAATTAATTCTTGGTGAAATATTAATTGCAGAATTAGTGATTATGATTTTAAAAACTTTTTGTTCTTTTTTAAGGCCCACATAAAACACTAATAATTTGTATTATAAGATCACAAGCTTGCTTGGCATATTATGCATTAAAAACATGTTTTCAGAGTTTGCTAAATAACAGGTTCATATATGATTTCATTTCATTGACATTTAACTCACTTTAACAGATTTAATTGGAGAAAATCCTACTTATTGCCTTCTTTCGTTTGATATGTTTCTGGTAAGTTTACTGTGATTGCTTGATAACAGAATAAAGCATTATGAAAATATAAGCTATTGTTCATAATTATATTTCTTTAAGGAACCTTAATGCCACTTTAGTTCTTGATCATAGGAAGGGACTACCAGTTCCTAGTATACAAATCTTGAGCTTACAAGAAACAAAATTTAATAGTTACAAATCTTGACTTTTATATAAAAATAGTTTGAGGACTTCTGCAGCAGTAAAAATTAGAGTACTAAGTCAAAAGAAAACAAAACAAAGATGTTGATGATAAAATAAGGGAGTCTATTATTTTGGTAGCTCCTTTTTGATGGCCAGGCAGTTTTTTGCTTTAAAACTTTCAATTTCAATATATATGTATTCCCTTTCTCTGTTTTGTTTTTCACTTATAAAATGAGAAATATAAAACCATAAGGCTCTTTCCATTCATGATTAATAATTTAATTTTCAATAAGTTACTAGTCTCTGTTTCAGTTAAAGTGAAATAAAGAGAGAGAGAGGGTATATCTAGGGAGGGTAATTACTGCTTAAACAGGAAACGTAGATTTTTTGACCTGTTCATCATATTCTAGGACCTGATAAATCATTTCAAATCTTCAGAACTTAGATTTTTTTCTTGCACATTTAATGAAATTCATCTCTTGAGAACTGATTCATACTAAGACAACACACACACACACACACACACACACACACACACACAACTTAGAATAAGTGATGTCAATTTAACAATGAGATATAAGAATATTATCAGCAAGCATACCAAAACAACATTCAGGCATTATTATGTTCGCTGCTCACCATGCAAAGGGACATGGACATACACACTACTACATCACACAATGCAAATATGTGCATTTGGGTTTATTGGGGGAAATTTAGAAATGGGGAAGTAGCAGAGCACACAAACCTTTGAGCTCTCATCTGAAACAGTCATATTAATCGGGGAATTGCTAGACTGCTACATGAAAAGAGAATGGCTCTTGGAGAGGGGGTTGTGCTTATGTAATGCATAACCTATTTATACAGAAAAGGGGATATGGAAATAAAAGACATGATTGAGAACTTTCTTAGAGAACTGGAAACAATTCAAAGAACAAAAATTCTAGAACTAAGAAGTACAAAAAAACACATTTGATGATTTTAGTAGCAGTTTAGACACAGTTAAAGACAGAATTATTACTGGATGATAGATTGGTAGAAATATCCAAATGAAACATAGATGGGACACAGTGAGAAGTTCTAACTTACAAAAAAAATTGGAATCTCAAAAGAAGAGAAGACACAAGGGACAGAAGTACTATTTGAACATAATATGGCTGAATAAGAATTTCTCAAAAATGATGAAATACACCCACATACAGATTCAAGAAGCATATGAACTCCAAGCAGGGTAAGATTCTTAAGTACATGGTAGTAAAACTTTTGAAAACTAAGGACAGCAACAAAATTCTTAAAAAAAAACTGGTGATAGGGGGCAACAATCCAGATTACCTTCAGAAGAACAACATTACACCGACAGCTGGTTTATCAATGAAACAATGGAAGCTAGAAGACAGTGGAATGATGTATTAAAGTGCTGGAAGAATTACCTGCCAACTTAGAATTTTGTGTCCTGAAAAAATATTTGTCAAGAATGGAGGTGTAAAAGTGCTTTATAAGAAAAATGTATAGATAATTTTTCACCAGTAGATTTACACTAAAGGAAATACTAAAGGGAATTCTTCAGGGAGGAAGAAAGTGATTCTAGATGGAATCTTGGATATAGGAAGGAATGAAACACAATAAAAATATTCATTATCTAGGTAAATATAAATTAATATTGACAATTAAAAACAATGAAATTTTGTGAATGGAATTTAAAAACATAGAATTAAAATATACAATCATAATAGCATGTAACTTGAAACTAAAATGATTTATGGTCCTTGTGTTATCTTGAAAGAGATAAAAGATACCAATTAATGAATCAAGGATGCATGTTGTAATCCCTGGAGTAATCACTAAAAGAATATTAAAATATAATTGTCAGGCTGATGAGGGGGAATGGAATAAAAATAAATATTTGATTTAAGAAAAGAGATAGAAAAGGATCGTGGAATAAGTAGTACAAATAGATGGCAAATAAAAAGATAGATGATTTAACCCCAAATAAAAAGATAGATGGTTTAACCCCAAATATACGGTAATTATAGTAAATTTAAATGGGCTAAGTGCTCCATTTTAATTGTCAGAATTGATTTAAAAATATTTATGATGCTTATAAGAGTCACATCTAAATATAAGGTTACAGAAAGGCTAAAAGTAAAAAATGAAAAAAGATAGATGAGGCAAAACATTAGTCAAAGCCAAGCTGGTATAACTTTGTTAATATAAAAGCAAAGCTTTGTTAGTATCAAAGTATACTTATACAAAAATAATTATTTACAGATAAAATGGACATCTCATTATAATTAAAAGTTACAATTTCCAGAAAGATACTGAAATTACTTATACCTAATAACATAGCTTCAAAATATATGTCATGTATTAACAGAACTACAAAGAGAGAAAACTTCATAATTATAGTATGAAATTTTAACTGATCTCTTTCAGTAGCTGATAGAACAAGCAGACAAAAATATCACTAAAGATAAAAAAGATTTGAGTAGCATAACTAAGAAGTCTTACTTGACATTATAGAATGCTGCTGAAAAAACTTCAGGACACATTTTTTCAAGAACATAGAAATATTTTTTAAAAAAATAAAACAATTTGGGAGGAAAAACAATGGTATAGATGATAGAGGCTCTGTTCATCCCTCTAGTGATCAAAGCAAAGTTATGACGGAAACAAGGAGCAGCAGCAAGGAAAAAATCACCTAAGATCTAGATGAATAAGCCGTACAACTAGGGAGAAATACAAGAAGTCACAGAGCGAGGACACAAGGCTTCTTGGTCTCGACTGGCTGAGTGAGACAGAGGCTGTGTCAGTGGCAGAAGCCTCTTAAAGGGGTCATGTCTGTGAGTGGATTTTGCGGTGACGGACCTAAGTGTTTATTTGGTTGTGCGCAGGGGTTACCAAAGACTTACAGGGAGACATTGTCAGAGTGAAGGCCTGGGCTAGACTTGCTCTGTACAAAAATGCTGGTGGTATCCATTGTTACCTGTTGAGCCCTCCCCACTACCAGTGTGCAGACATCACACTGCCATAGCCATGACGTCATCAAACCAGATAACAGAGGTCGCTCCACCCAGAGGATTTTCTGAAATCCCACCTCCCCCAACTAGCAGCCCCACCCAGGCCACATCCTGGTATAGCCTCAGCAAGTCAAGTGTTCCTTGCTGAGCAGCGCCTAGACTCACATTGGAGGCAGCTGGCCTCAGTTTCTGATGTGGCCTTTTGAGGGAACTATATGCACAGCATCTGTGGATTGCTTGCTAAATATTAACAGGTGGCCCCGGAGGGGTAGAGGCTTGGGCTAAGTTTTGCCTGCAGATGAACCCCTCTCAGGACTGTGCCATTGGACATCTGCTTCACAAATCCACACTAATAAGACTGGAAGACTTAGGAGCTTTGCTTAGTACGTAGAAACAGACATGGAAAGGCAGCCAAAATGGGAAGACAAAGAAGCAGCAACCATATGAGAGAACAGAACAGAGATTCAGATATGAGTCAAATAACCTAATAGATGCAGACTTCAAGACCCTGGTTATAAAGATGCCCAATGAACTTTTGGTTAAATTCAGTGAGAACTTCAACAAAGAGATAAAAAATAAAAATGGAAATGGAAATTATAAAAGGGAACCAGTCTGAAATGAAGAATACGTTAACTGAGATAAAGTATATTAAATAGAATAAACAAAGGAATAAACAGAGTAAATAAAGAAAAGGATCAAGTGCCCTAACCAGAGGACAGGAAAGCCAAGGACATGCAATCAGAATGGCAAAAGATAAGATGCCAAGTCTATAGAGATAATTTAAAGAGCATATGGGACATATTAAAGGTCCAAATATCCATCTGATTGGCATAACTGAAGAAAATCAAGATGTTGAACAGCTGTTTGAAGAAATAGTGATGGAAAACTTTCCTAACCTGGTAATGAACGTAAAACCCTAGGAAGCTCAGAGAAGAATTCCAAAAACCAGAAATCCAAAGAGGCCCACACCAAGATACATCATAATTAAAATGCCAACATTTAAATACAAAGAAAGACTATTAAAAGCAGCAAGAGAAAAACAGATAGTTACTTATAATGGAACATCCATAAAACTGGCAGCTGATTTCTCAAAAGAAACTATGCAGGACAGAAGGGCTTGGCAAAAAATATTTGACAGGATGAAGACCCAGGCTCTACAACCAAGGATACTTTATCCAACAAAGCTATCATTTAGAGTTGAAGGACAGATAAAGAGCTTCCCAGACAAAAATAAGCTAAAGGAATTTGTCACAACTAAGCCAGTATTACATGGAATGTTGGAGGGACTTCTTTAAGAAGAAAAAATACAAAAGACTTACTTCAGATTAAAAGACACACACAGACTAAAAGGACCATCACTTTGATGGACATAGAAGGTATTTAAGCCACATAGAGAAAGATAAACACTTTATGATTTCACTTATATGCAGAATCTAAGGAATAAAAAGAACAAACTAGTCAAAAAAGAGTCACAAATATAGTGGACAATTTGGTGATGGACAGAGGGGAGAGGGTTTTGGGAGACCGGGAGAATGGGGTGAAGAGTTAAAGTACAAATTAGCAGCTGATGGATGGTCACAAGCATGGCACAGGGAATGCAGTTAGCATTAATGTGAAGGCTAAGTGGAGGGTCAGGGGAGGGAGGGAGCAGTTGGAGGGATTGTTTTACAAACTATATAGATGTCTAACCAATGTACTGTATATTTGAAACCAATTAAAATAAATTATTAAAAGAAAAGAAAAGAATAAATGAGAAGAGAAAAAAAAATTTAAATAAAACAACTTGGCCATATAGCCATAAAGCAAATCTCAACCAATTTTACAGCATAACTTAATATGAAATAAATTCTCTGGCTGTAATGCAATTGAATTAGAAAGTACTAACAAAAAGATAACTAGAAAATCCCCATGTAGTTTGAAATTGAGAAACTTATTTATTTATTTATTTATTTATTTATTTATTTATTTATCTGTTTGTTTATTTTTATGCCTACAGCACCCAGTCTTCCTAAGTGGTCTCCCATCCAAGGACTAACCAGGCCTAACTGTGCTTAGCTTCCGAGATCAGATGAGATTGGGCATGTTCAGGGTGGATGGCCGTAGAAGAGAAACTTATTTTAAAATAATCTCTGGGTCATATAGAAATCACAATGAAAATTCAAAAGAATTTTGAGATTAATAATAATGAAAATACTATACACAAATTTTTATGTGATACATAGAAATCTTTCTTAAAGAGAAGTGCGTAGCCTTAAATTTATATATTAGAAAAGGAGTAAGGTGTAAAATAATGATCTAAGAATCTGCCTCAAGAAGGTAAAAAAATAATTGCAAATTAAACCCAAAGAAAGTTGAAGAAAGGAAATAATGAACATTTATGAGATAGAAAAAATCAATAAAGCTAAACTTTATTTGAAATTTTATTTGATAGCCCCTGGCAATATTTTTAAAAAACAGAGAGAGAGCGAGAAAGAGGGAGAGAGAAAAGACACAAATAATTTCAGGAGTGAAAAAAAATGGCTAAAATTTTAGTTCTTACAAAAATTTAAAAGCTCTTAAAAGGATAGTATGAACAAATTTAACGATTTTTAAAAATTTTAGGTTAAATGGGTCAGTTTTTAAAAAACTACAACATACCAATGCAGACACAAAAAGAAAAAGAAATTCTAAGTAGTCACATAACTATTAAACTACTAATTAAAAACCTTACCCAAAAAAAGACTCTAGGTTGAGATGACTTCACCAATAAAGTCTGTCTTTCATCCTCACCTCCACAGATAAGCCAAAAATCAAGAGTTTGCTTTGTGAGAATCAGAGGAGAATGAATGAAATGATACTCATAGCCAATATCCACTCACTATGAAAAGCATAGATGATTTTTGCATAGATGAGAACACTTATGTTCCTGAGTGAAAAATACATTTCTGAACTCTATGGGACCATTTCTCATCTATTAAGGGAAGTTGTTTCATTAGACTGAGTGTAATGTGAATACTTGGGCTGTGGCTTTACACATGCTAATATAGTCATTCCCTGATTCCTGTTGGCTGTGTCATTCTTTTATCCTTTGCTTCTCTCCTATAATCCAAATATCCCAAAATGCTTTTGTTTTTTTTTTTCAGTGAGCTATACTAATTTATTCATATGCACATTTTGCATATACTGTGACATTTTTTTGAAATGACCTCCCCCATCTTCACACCACCTCCAGTCTTCATTCATTTGGCAAACTCCTATTTCTTCTTCAAAATCCAAGTATCTTCCCTGTGTGAAGTCTTCCCTCCTTTATGTTCTCACTATATATTTTTCCTATCTTCTATTATAATACGTAACATACTGTATTAAAATATTTAGTTCTGTCTCTGTGTTGGATTTTGAATTTCTTTAGAGGAGATTTTAGGTCTTTATATTTGTATTCTTAGTATTTAAATTCAATAAAAATTCACTAACAAAAAATAAATGAGTGAGTGAGTAAGCAAATGATTGAGTGAACCCACCTCAGTAACTGTCTTTTTATGATCAATCACCTTTTGGGTATTCTGCTAAGCGTTCTTGAGCTCATTCTAGCTAGTAATGAAAACTACTCTGGTTGTGTACATTCAATCAATAATTAACTCCAAATTGAATTTATAGTTGCTTTTGTAATACTACAACACTCCTGGGCATTCAAAATACTGACTTCCAAGCTACATGTCGTAACCTTAATTTTTAATTTTATCTTGCTTCTCTTAAGTTAAATAGAAGGGAGGAGTAGTAAGAATTGAACATTCTGAGGAATAACTTTAAATAGTTATGTAAAAGAGCCTGAAAAAAATATTTTAAAATAAATTTCAGTCTAGAACCAAGATAGGGCATTAATTTCTAATTAAGTTCAGTAATTAGAATACTAAAGCAAATAAGTGAGAGCCAGAGTTGCCTGGGAAATGGAGAAACCAGTTCTTCCCACTGCTTTCTAGCCCTTTCCATTCATGGCATATATAGAAAACAATATTATTTATAGCACACTTGGATGAATGGATGAGGCTGCTTGCTATTGAAGACAGTGGCCCAGGGGCTCTGGCTGCCCCAGGCTTTACCTGGCTTTGGTGAGAGCTAAAGAGATCAGAATCTCAGCAATCCCTAGCCCTTTGCTGCAGACTGCAAATTCTGAAGTGTAAGTAAGGACAGTAGAATGTACCTGCTGGTCTTGGCTCTTAGCATAACCTAATAAATTAGGAAGGGTTCAGGGTAAGCAAGAAAGGCATTCATTATTAAGTTTCATAGCTAGGATTGTTGAGGCCTGTGATTTTCTACTCTGAATGCATACTGGAGTTTCCTGGTAGCTTTTAAAATATAAAAACATAACAATGCTAAGACTCTACCCTAGTACAATTAAATCAAAGTCTCTGTGGGGAGGATTATGAGTATTATCAGTATTTTTAAAATGCTCCTTACAGGTGATTTCTAAAATGTGTCCAGAGTTAAGAACCACTAATATAAGCAGTGGCTGATGATTTTAAAAAATTATTATTAAGGGACCTAAATTCTAACTGAGTGTGTTTTTAAAAAGTACATTCATTAAATTTATTTATTTTTGAGAGTATTTATTTTTGTTTTGTTGTAGAAAGGTATAAGCCAGTTGGTAGTTTGTATTTATCTCAAATTGTAGCCATATCCCTAGAAGGAAAGAGCTCTTGGAGTTTTAATCTTGAACTTAATGTTTATGAAGTGATGGCAGAAATGACTACTGAATTGTAACAGTGGAGGTTTAAACTAAGCCTTAAAGAGTAGATAGAATGTAAATATGCAGAAAAGTTGGAGTAAGATGGGGGAGAAGCATTCTAAATGGAAGAACCGCATGGAGGTTTAAAAAAATTCCAGAGAAGAGTATTGCAGAATCTGAGACATATGTTCGATGGCAATTGAGAGGCAGCCAAAGCTAGCCATCTCTTAAGGGGACATGAGAGCAGTCCAGGGAGACCACCTTTCCAAATACCTCTAGCAGGTGAAAATGACCATTCCCAGGCTCCCGTAATCTCTAGTCCAAGGATTGTATGGAAGGCCTGATTACAGATAATGTTTATTGAGCACTAGCTACATGCCAGGCACTTTCTTTAAGCATTTGATGTACCTAATTTAATCTTCACAACAACGATATCAGGTAGGTTCTGTTATTACCTCTGGTTTACAGATGAGGAAACTACAGCACAGTAGGCTGGCATTTTTTGTGATCTCTTTATATTCTGTGATCTGTATCCTTTTTATGGGCCTGATTTAGTTCCCATGATATATTTAGTGGACAGCGAATTATAGAGTTAAAATGTACTATGTTGAGGTAGGGTGGAGTTGGTGCTTTGAAATAAGGTCAGCTAGGAATCAAAGAGCTAAAGATTTGGAACTTTTTTTTTTACAGGTGTAAGAAATTTCACTGAGATTTTTGAACAGAAAGTAGTATGATAACAATTTTTAGTAAAGGTGGTCTGGAAAGATGGGCAGGATGAATTGAGGGTGGGGGAGGGTAGGAGGTAAATATGATACCAGCTGACCAGTTAAGAAGCAAATGCAATTATCTAGAGGTGATGTGATAAAGAGCTAGGTTGGGGCAGCAATAGTAGTAATGGATGGCACAGATGCAAGAGCCTTTATGAAGGTCTTGGTGACTAGAGAGTGAGCCTGAGTGACTGGGTGAGCCCCGGGAGGTTGGGGGCAATCCTGATAAGTGGAGGTGCTGAATTTAATGTTTGCTTTTTTTTGAGTTTGGGGACATCGAGTCATTCCAGCCTGGGATGTGTTATTGTATTTGACAATTTAAAACTTTATTTTGTATATTTCTCTGTTTTTGATATGGGTGGTGATATTTATCTCTGTATTTTAATTTCATATTAGTCCTTTACCTGGTAAAATTGTATTTGCTTATTATCACAGTAATTAATATAAGGTTATTTTATTATACTATAATTATTAATGATATTATTACTTACTGTAGGTTATCAGAACAAGATGAAGAGGGCAAGACAAAGCAGAAGTGTATCATATCTGACCCCTCCTTTTCCATGATGACAGTTCAACGGGAAGATAGTGGAATAACCTGGGAGACCAATTCAAGTAGGTCTTCCACTCCTTGGGCTTCGGAAGAAAGTCAGACTTCTGGTGTGTGTAGTCTAGAAGGGTCAACTATGAATCCTCCTGCAGGGAATGTCTCCTTTATAGTGGATGAAGTTCAAAAGGTTCGGAAAAGAACGTCTAAGTCAAAGCGTGGCTCACCTTCGTTGCGTCGGAAAGGCAACAAAAAAAGAAATTCCTTTGAATCCCAAGATGTACCAGCAAACAAAAAAGATAATCCTTTAATTTCAGAAGGCCAAATACTGAACACCCAGAAAGAGAAGTCATCTACTGACAATTATGATAAAACAAGAAAAAAGAAGAGCACCTCAAATATACCTCCTATTACTGGAGCAATATACAAGGAACACAAGCCGTTAGTGTTACGACCAGTCTACATAGGAACAGTACAATATAAAATTAAGATGTTTAATTCAGTTAAAGAAGAATTAATTCCATTACAATTTTATGGCACATTGCCAAAGGGTTACGTAATTAAGGAAATACATTATAGGAAGGGGAAGGATGCATCCATTAGTCTAGAGCCAGATTTAAGCAATCGTGATTCTAATATAGTTTCTAAAACAGGCAAATTAGTAACCCAAAGCATAGAAGATGATAATGTAAAAAAGCTTCCTTCACCCTGGGAAGGTACACTGTCTAAAGAATCAAAGTCCCTGACCTCCTTATTTAGTCGTGAAGATAAAAAAAAAGTTTACGTTGATTCTTCTCTAAAGGCTGCATCTGCCACCAAGCATGCAGATTCTTCTTCTATAAATGACATAGTAGAACTAGAGACACAGCTTAGCGCTTCACAGTCAGTGCCCCAACAGCCAGGTGATGAAGCAAAGCCCTATGAAATGGAGCCTTCCTCTCTTATGCCTGATACATCTGCAACTGTGTTCCCGGAAACAGCAAAGGAAGAATTTGAGTCTGATGTACAAGAAGCTGTAACTTCAGAGCATGACTCTTCAGTCTCACCACCTGTAGTGGATGATGTAAAGAAGGAAGATGTGTATTCTGACCATTCCATTTCACTGGAGGCAGAGAAGGATTCTCTGGAAACAGGTTCACCAGATCTGTCAGCATTTAACCAGGAAGATTTTGGCCCAGAAAGAGAAGAACTGAACCTGACTTCACTAGAAAGGGCAGAACCAGTTTCAGAACAACTAACCCCTCCTCATCTTGATGTCAGAGGAGAGAAAGAAGAAAACATGCTTGAGCCATCCATTTCTCTTTCTGAACAGCTAGTATTAGAGGAACCAGTGAAAGAAGAAATGGAAATTTCTCTACCAATAACTGCTACCCCTGAACCTGAAGATATTAACTCAGTGGAAGAAGAGATCATAGAACTTGATTACCCAGAAAGTCCATCGGTTTCTGAGAAGCCCCTCCCACCACGTCTGGCCCCTGAAGTGGAGCAGAAAGAAGAGGAGACTATTCTATCATTACTGACAGCATCAACACCTGAACATGCTGCTTTGTCTAAAGAAGAAAGGGAGGAAATTGAGTCTGTTTCTACTGATTCTGCTTTTGTATCAGAGTATTCAGTCCCACAGGATATAAACCAAGAACTAGAGAAGCAAGAAGGTGAGCCAGTTTTTCCATCCAATGTAAAAGCTCTGTCTGAACATACAGTTTTGTCAGAAGAGGAGAATGAGGAATTTGAGCCTTATTCTCCAGCTTCAGCCTCTGCATCAGAACACTCTCTCTCACCATCTATAACTGAGAAGACTTCTGAATGCCAGCTCCCACTGTTTTCAGCAGCTACCCTAGAACACATGGTTCCAGGAGAAGAGGCCTTGGAAAGTGGGCATCACACTCCAGATTCTACATCTGCTTCTGAATATTCAGTTCCATCACAGGCAACAAAAGAGTCACTCAAGAAAATTGATGATATGTCCCCATTAAAATCAAAAGTTGTTTCTGAGCACATGATTTTGTCAGAAGAGAAGGAAGACACTAGACCGCATTCCCCAGATGTGGCCTCTGTGTCTGAACACTCTGTCTCCCCATGCACAACTGAGATGATGTCTGAGTGCCAGTCACCACCACTTTCAACTGCTGCATCGGAATGTGCAGTCCTATCAGAAGAGGACCCAAGGAGTGAGCGTTTCACACCAGATTCAGCACTGACTTCCCAATATGCAGTTCCACCAATTATAGCACAGGAATCTCCAAGGGAAATAATTGATGATGTGCCCCTGTTAAAATCAAAAAGTGTTTCTGAGCACGTGATTCTGTCAGAAGAAGAGAAGGAAGACACTAGACCGTATTCCCCAGATGTGGCCTCTGTGTCTGAACGCTCTCTCCCCGCATGCATAGCTGATATGACTTCTGAATACCAAGCCCCACCACTTTCAGCCACTCCATCTGAATATGTGGTCCTATCAGAAGAAGAGACAGTAGAAATGGAGCAGTACACACCCTCTTCCACCTCAGCTTCTGAATTTTCAGTACCACCATATGCAACACCGGAATCACAGGAGGAAGAAATTGTCCACAGATCCTCTTTAAATATAAAAGATGCCTCCTCACCCATGAATTTCTCAGAAGAAGAGCAAGAAGACATTGGACCTTTCTCTCCAGACTCTGCATTTGTGTCAGAATTCTCATTTCCACCCTATGCAACTCAGGAAACAGAGAAAAGAGAATTTGAGTCCGATTCTTCATTATGTTTAACATCGCCATCTGAACGTACTGTTTTGTCAGATGAAGATACTGAAGAAGCTGAAATTTTTTCTCCAGACTCAGCATCACAAGTTTCAGTCCCACCGTATAGAATATCAGAAACAAAGAAAAATGAAATCGAGCCTGATTCATTGTTAACTGCAATATCTGCTTCAGGATATTCCTACTTTTCAGAAGCAGATGAGGAAGAAATTGAAGCAACAGCTGCTACACCTGTACCTGAACATCTCGATTCATCACAGAAGCAACAAACTGAACCTTCCCCTTCGATATCTGCACCTGAAGACTTGAGTCTGCCACCTGCAACAAATAAAGCAGAGAAAACAGATGCTCAAACAGCCTCAACGTCTGTATCTGAATTTCTCATTTTGGCACAGAAGCAGGTTACTCAAGGATTTTTAGAACCTAAGTCTGAAGATTTGGGTCCACTATATTTAACTAGTGAATTGGAGAAGGGAGAAATTAAGACTACTTTATCAGTAGCTGCAACACCTGTTTCTTTACCTACACAATCATCCATGGTAAAGGAAGAAACCAAACCCATTTTGCCTTCATCTCAATATTCCATTTCACCTGATTCTGTCCGTGCATTTAAGAAAGAACAAGAACCTGAAGGATTGCTCACTCCAAAAGCTGCAAATGAACAGATGGCTTTGTTCAAAGTTAAAAGTAAGGAAGAAATTGTGCCTGAATCTCAAGAAGCTACATCACATATATCACACAATCAAGAAATGGAGCCTCAGCCTCCAAATGTTCCAGGGTCTGGGATGAAATATTCAGTTCTGCCTGACTTGGTAGATGAGCCAAAGAAGGATGTCAAACCCAATTTAGCTCCAACTGTGACATCTGAACTAGAACAGAGAATGTTGTCAAAGAATGAGCCTGAAGTAATAAAACCATATTCACCAGTAAAAGAAACATCTTTATCTGAACCTGAGATTTTATCAGCATTAAAAACAGAAGTGAAACATGATTCTGAAACAACTGGTATACCTAAAGTACTGCATTCAGCTTCACCAGGAGTGGAAAAGGAAGTTAAACATGGACCATCCACACAAGAATTTTCAGCTTTATCAGAAGTAAAGAAAGAAATTGAACCCGGTTCTTCAATAACTACATCTGTAACTAAGCATGATTCAAGCTTAACCAAGTTAGCAAAAGAAGAAAAGTCAACAGAGGTTTCTCTTGCCACCCTTAAAGAGTATCCAGTCTTAACAAAAGTAGAAAAGAATGAATTAGGAAGTGGTTTTCCACCACTGGTAACATCTATAGAGGAGCATTCACTTCTTAAAGGAGAAGAAAAGGTAGCAATTAAAGCTAGTTCTTCTCCCACTGAAACTGCTGCATCCAAACATCCAGCTTGGTCAGGAGCAGAGAAGGAAATTAAATTTGATTCACCTCCAAGTATATCCTCTATATCAGAGCATTCTATTTTGTCAAAGGTAGAAACTGAAGAAGTTAAACCTGTCTTGCCAATAACCAAAACGCTGTCTTCTCAGCAAGCAGACGTATCTAAGGAAGCAAGGATGGAAAACGAACAAGATCTTTCATTTCCTATGGTCCTTGACTCTGAACGTTCGGCTTCATCACAGAAAAAGAATTCTGTGTCTGCCTCAGAGGTATCAGGGCCCGAACATGTGCTTTCGCTTAATCTAGTTGGTGAGATAGAGAAACAAGAAACTGAACTTCCTTTCTCACAAAACGTGTCACCTGCACCCAAACATATAGTTCCAAAAGGCAAAAGTGAAAAGATGGTAAATTCTTCTCCCAAGATGGAACATTTAGAGCTAGAAGACTTAGCTCTGACATTACCAACCCTTAGTGATGATAAGAACAAACAGGCAATGGAAGTATCTTCTATAGCTCAGGGAGATTCCCTGTTAGAAAAACAAGATCTTGCTCTGGCAGAACTTTCTTTGGAACCTGATAAGGAAGACAAGTTACACCAAGTAGCAAAATTACCAAATGCTGGGTTGGGATCCACTAGTGGTTTAGGTAGGCAAAGTGCATCTGTGGATACAAAACTAATCAAATCTGTCACAACTAAAACAAAGGAGTCTGTCTTAGAGAAGGACCTAGTTGAGCTTACGAGCAGAGGAGAAGGTAAAGAAGAAAACAGGGAACTTCATGTGTCAACTACAATGCCTAAAATTTCAGAGCTTTCATCATGCCTTAAAGAGGAACCTCAGAGTCAAGAAATTAAATCTGTTTCTCCTAAGGTAGTCAGCTTAGGGTCAAAAAACACACTTACCCCTTTGGTTGAAGGAGACAACCCAGAAGAACTTCATCCATATGCTTTTTCTTTAAAAGAATTATCAGAAGGCTTGAACCATTCAGATGACTTTAAAAAGGGAGAAAAACAAGAAATAAGCTCATTAGGAAATTTGAAAGCACAAGTAATAGAAAATATTGTAACTACACTGAATGAAGAGCGAGACCAACCAAACACATTCCCTGTACCCCAGAGTATAACTGAACCATCAAATGTCACTTCTGACCTTCTCATGGAACAAGAGAAGTCTGAAAAAGCACTTCATTCAGATCAGGCTATTAAATTACCTGATGTAAGTACATCTTTTGTGGATAAACAAGATCTAGGTATTAAACAACTTTCAATTATGAAAGAGAATTTGCCTTTGGAAGAATCAAAATCACTTACGACAGCCGAGTCTGCAGGTGTTAAAGAAACACAAATGAAAGATACCCTTATTTCTCCAAAGGATGAAAACTGGATGCTGGAAAAGTCAGAAAGAGATTTGGCAAGTAATCATGAAGAAAGTGTACTGGGATCTATGCTGCTAGCTTCCTCTGCCAGCGATGATCTGATGACAGGGCAGCTCAAGGCTGCTCTGTTAGATAAAGACCATGCATATGAAATCGGAAAGCAGGTTCTGCCACATTCTGCTGGAGAATCACATTTATCATTACAAAAACCAGAATCTCTTGTTATCTCCAGTGGTAACTGTGAGACCTTATCAACTAAAACTTCTGAAGAAGAGATAAAGCTGGCCCCTCTACGAAAATCTTTAGTTCCGGCTGGAAATGTAGAAAGAAATAAAGCAGAGGAGAAGCAAGTCCTTTCTTTCATGGACAGTGAAAGTTCAATGTTGGAGAAATCAAACACAGAATTTTCCATGCCTAGCAAAGGAGACCACCAAGAAGAAATCATACTACCTTCTGAAAGAATCCTTCAGAAACCAGTTTCTGGCCCATCAGTGGAACGAGTCATATCAGAATCTATTCCTTCTCCTGGCAGAGCATCCCATTTCCAGGCAGAAGATGCAGAACCTGCACTGGGTAATGAAAAAGTGGCATATAGGAGTATGTCTCCTTTACCTGGAGAGAAGCCATTAGAAGAATCAAAAATGGTTCAGTCAAAGGTTGTAGATGATGCTAATGAAAGAGGGAAACCAACATCTAAAGTGAAAATAACCACCCAAATAAAACCCCTCTCCTTAACCCAAGAAAATGAAAGACCTCAACCCCCAGAATCACCTGAGGTGACACAAAAGCTGCCTGAGCAACCAAAGGCAGTTAAACCAGGCTGTTCTGAAGAAAAGGAAAGGAAAGGAATTTTATCTTTCACATCTTGGGTGTCCAGTTTGTTTTTTGGATCAAGCACTCCAGATAGCACAGTTGCTGAAAAAGAAGATGTAGAAACTCAGCCAAGTCTCTCTGTAGAAAAAGCAGTGACTGTGATAGAGCCTAAAGGTACAGCTTCAGCTGACTTTAACGCAACTGAGAAACCAGCTGATCATCTGGTACCAGAGGCAAAACTTATAACTGCTGAAGAATCTGGAGATACTTTGATTAAATCTGGTGAAGGTCAAGAATTTAAAGAAAAACCTACACTTTCATCAAATGTAGAAGTTCTAAAACAGCAAAAACCCAATTTTGAGGTGTCCTGTGAAGATCATGGGAAGAAAGAAATTCTAGACTCTTCAGAGGAAATGGGTCTAAACTTAGTTACTTCTGTTGATGGTGAGGACCATCTTCAATCTTATTCTCTCATGAGTGAGGAATCCGATATGGAAGAAGCCAAAAATGCTGTTCCTCTTCATGTCACTGATAGTAAGAGAACCCAGAAGCCAGAAATCTCTCCTCTATCTAAATGGAATATTTCAGTTCTTGAAGAGCCAAGAAGTGATCAAAAAGAAAAATCACTCTTTTCATTTGATGTGGTAGATAAGATGTCACAACAGCCAAAATCAGCTTCTTCTAGCTTCACAAATAAAAATATCATAAAGGCATCAGAGAAGCCAGAGTCAACAATTTTGCCAGTAGAAGAATATAAAGTCAGTGTAATTGATCTTGGTGAAGACAGACTAAATAAAGAAATGCCAAAACCTACTTCCTTGAAAATTTCTGAAGAGGAAATAAAACTCAGGTCTGTTAGCCCAACTAAGGAAAAAGATAACTTGGAAACCAGATTATATTCTTTGGCAGAAAAGAAGGTGCTGGCAGAAACACAAGAAACTGTGGCCCCATTAGAGCTAAGAGATAATAATGAAATAGGAAAGGCACACATTACACATGGATCTAGCCCTGATAAATTGGAAGAATCAAAAGTGGCTGCTGTGCTGCAGCAAGTCTATCAAAATGAAGACCACAAAGAAAGACACAAAATTATTAAGGAGGAGCAAGGAGAAGAAAAAGCAAAGCAGTCACATTTGTTTTTAGAAGGAGAGAAGCAGCAGGAAATTCAGCCTTATTCTGTAAATATAGCCAGATCTCTGCCTGAAGAATCAGATGTCTCTTTAAGTCATTCTTTGGGTGAAACTCGTCCATTTTCATTAGCTAAAACTACATCAGATACTGAAAAATCAGAAATCATAATCTCAGAGGCTCACCCAGAAATCAGGGAAACAAAGACAGTAGCAACCCAACCACATCTATTAGAAGAAAGTAAAGTACTGGTGGAGAAAACTAAGACTTTCCTTCCAGGGGATCTTTCTTATCATGATGAAATAGAGAGCCACTCTTTTCCTAAGGAAGGAAATCTGGTATTGGAAAAATCAAGCAGGGATTTGGCAAGTCAGGATAAAGAAAAGGGACAGGTTACAGTATCAGAACTGTCAAAAGGTAGTTTAATAGATATCGCAAAAGAGAGTATGAAACAAGGCTCTCCATCTAAAGAATCTGAAAGGATTTTAGATCATCCTTTGGATGAAGCAAAGATCTTAGAAACACCACCATATTTGTTGTCATCAGTGAAACCACAAGCACTTGTTTCAGGAGCTTCTCCAGAAATTAGTACAGTAAAGAAACAAATTAGTACAGTGATGAAACAAGAATTGACTCCAGATAGGCATACAATCCATCCTATTCAGACATCAAAAGAGCAAGCATCTGAAATGTCTAAACAATCTGTTCTTGTTTCAAAGCACCACTTGGAGGCTGTAGAAGCTGCCCATATAAATGAACCACGCTCTTCAAGCAGCAACTATGCTCAATTTATAACAAGTGCAACAACAACCAATGCCAATAAAATGGTTTCTACTAGAGAAATATCCAAAGAGCCTGAAGACACATATGAAAAAGATGAAGAATTTTCAATGACTAGTAAGCCAGCTGGACTTTCAGAAGATCAAAAGAGTGCCTTCAATATCATTTCTGAAGGCTGCGAGATTTTGAATATTCATGCTCCTGCATTTATCTCTTCAGTTGATCGGGAAGAAAGTGAACAAATGCAAGATAAATTAGAATATTTGGAAGAGAAGACCTCATTAAAAACTCTACCCCCCCATGATGATAGTGAGGCAGTCACTTGCCATAAAACATTGGCAAGTAAGTTAGAAGATTCGGATAAAAAAGTCACATCATTGAAAGAAAAGAAACAAGAAGAAACTCATAAAAGAAAAGAAGAGTTATCCACAGATTCAGAAACTGGTGATTTACCCTTTCAGCCCACAATTTCCAGTGAAGAGGATTATTTTGAAAAATATACATTGATTGATTATAACATCTACCTAGACCCAGAAAAACAGAAAGCTCCACAGAAATTAAATGTTGAATTCTCAAAGGAAATTCCAGAAGAAACTATCTCTTTCCCAGAAAGTTCAGAGGAAAGTGCCATAGAATGTGAATATGACTTGGTGAAATTAGATGAAAATTTCTATGGACTGGAAAAGTTATCTCACCAAGAAACCCAAAAGTCTTTGGTTATCCAAAAATCACCTGATAAAGATGCTTCGAAAAGTGCAAACAGAGATGTGGGCTCCAAGTTACCTGGGATGCCTTTATTTGATGCAGAAGAAGAGGTTTTGTCACGAACTCAGGTAATTCCAACCACTGCTGAAGCCATTAATCCCGAACTTCTGGAGGAGCCACCTGCACTTGCATTTTTATACAGGGATTTGTATGAAGAAGCGGTTGGAGAGAAAAAGAAGGAAGGGGAGACAGCTTCTGAAGGTGACAGTGTGAATTCTGAGGCATCATTTCCAAGAAGACATTCTGACACTGATGATGGAACAGGAATATATTTTGAGAAGTACATACTCAAAGATGACATTCTCCATGACACATCTGTAACTGAAAAGAACCAAGGCCAAGGTCTAGAAGAAAGAACAGGTGTTAAGGATGATTTATACCAACCAATAGCAGCAGAAGGGGAAATTTTGGGGAGGTTTGGAGCTATTCTTGGAGAAAAGAGTCTGGAAGAGGGACAGAAAGCTACTTATAGGGAAGGAGAAGCAGTAGGCCATGTGGCGACCCTTGACAGTGTAGCTATACAGAGCAAAGTTCCCATCACTGAGGAAGTTAGAGTGGTCACCCAGAAGATAACCCATGCAGTTCCATTTGAAGACACCCATCATGTTCTGGAGAGAGTAGATGAAACAAGCAATCAGAGTGATGAAGCAGCAAATGGTAATCCAGAGGTCAATCTGAATGTTCCAGTACAAGTGTCCTTCCCAGAAGAAGAATTTTCATCTGGTGCAACCTGTGTTCAAGAAACACTGCAAGAAGTACCTAAAATAATGGTCCCACCCGAGCCAAGTGAGGATAGACTACGCAATAGCCCTATTCAGGATGAGTATGAATTTGCTGAATCCCTGAATTATGAAATGGTTACTCAAGACACTTTATCAGAAGAACTGTATTCAGAATCTACCCCTGAGTTTGTGTTATCTCAAAGGAAGGAATCCTTTGAACACATCAGTGAAAATGAATTTGTGAATGAGGTGGAACAAAGTATGTCTGCTGAACAGAAAGAGTTGGGAAGAGAGAGGACAGAAGAACAATTATCATCAGAGTTAGTCACTGAGGAGGAACAGAAGGAAATGAAAAAGTCCCAGATTGACACATATTGCTACACTTGCAAAAGCCCTATTTCTGCTGTTGACAAGATATTTGGCACCCACAAAGACCATGAGGTTTCAACGCTTGATACAGCTATAAGTGCTGTTAAGGTAAATAGATTTTAAAGCATATAGATATGTAATAATATATATACATTTAATTTGTTTTTAAATATTCTCAATTTTAAAAATGACCAATAAACCTAAGAATATTTCACCAGCATTTAGTTAAGATCAGATGACGAACCATTTATTGAGTATACACCATGTCAAGTATTTTTTTAGGTTCTGGGGATACCAAGATAAATAGCACAAGGCTGCAAAAAAGCCAAATAAATTTAATTTCTAAAGTATACTTTTGAGAATAAAACAACCATTTTTATTACCTACAATATCATCCTTTAAAAATACACATTATATTGCATTGAGCAATTTGACTGCAAGTTTTATTAAAAAGACAGGAAGACATTTAAAATTTTAGTTTTCTCCATACCCTGTCTTTATCTATCAAATTAATGTTAGAAGTGGAAAACCTTTGCATTCTTTTTGGCTATCTCTATAGAATCCCAATTTAAAAAAATGGTTACAACACATATTCTTATGTATGTGATTATAAATACTCCAGTTCCCCAGAGATACTACCTGAAATCAACCATTTAGTCTTTGAGACTCCCATCTCCCTTCTGACTGGAATCCTCATTCTTGTCTCTTCAACATATCTTCTAGATAGTAGCCAGAATGATCTAAAATTGAAAATAATAACAAGAATCGAGTACTTACTTTGTGCCAAGCATTGTGTTAAGTTCTTTATTTTTTTAAAAAGTTCTTTATATACAAGATAACTTTTAATCCTCACAACAGCCCTGTCATTGTCATCCATTTGCAGATAACAACATGGGCTCAGATAGTTTAAGTGATTTACCCAAGGTCATGGAACATAGAAATAGAATTGGTACCCAGATCTATGTGACACCAGAACTTTTGCTGTTGGCTGTATAGCCATGTTGCTGAGCTCAATTATTTGCTAATGGTAGTGATTTTAAATATGATTATTCAGTTAGATAACTGTTAAAAATTGTCAAGCTTGTTTTGATTCAGTAGGATACCATATTAGAATCTTGCATTTTTTTCTCCTAGAAAATTAATCCTTCTCCACTTGTCTGATATCTGTTCTATTTCTCCAGGGTGAAATTTTATTGAAACTGTACCTGGTAAAGTTTAGGGGTAGGAAATGGAATGATTTTTTTTTTTTTTTAGATGAAACTCAGGCATTGGGATGTGTTAGCAGCACTGACATAACACATCATTCTTTGATTATACTTGGTTTTGTTAAGTAGCAACTGCTGGGCACTGTCAGCAGAAAGAAGACTAGATGTTTTTCAGACTTCTTAATTATGTTTTGTCTCTCTCTGTGCATTTTAGAAGTTAAAAAGTCATTCTGTCTAAATATTGTCAATTTAAAATAAATCCAAAAGTGGGGATGTTACCAGAGAATGGGGATCCTCTCCTGGCATGTTGTCCAGGTTCTTGATGTCTAGAACAAAGAATTGAGCAAGACACTGAAATACAGTAGGAAAGTTTTATTAGAAAGGAAAGTACATTTCCAGAAGTGGAAGCAGGCCTGAGCAAGAGAAGTGTGGCTCAGAAAGCCTAGTATTAAAAGCTTCGGGGATTTTATCCCTTTTTGCTGTGGGTGGTTACTTTTCATAGAGTAGTGGGCTTCCTTGATTGACAACTGAGATTGATAGGGCTCAGTGATTCATCATTTTGCTTTCTGTGCATGTTTGTTCCCAGAATTAAGTCTATTGTAATATTAATAAACTTCTGGGCATATACATCATATTATAATGATGGTACAGTGAGGCTCAGGTGAGTTGGTGGCCGAGGTCTTAATTGCACAGGTACAAATTGAAGGTCATTGGGGTCTTCATTGCTAGGTGAGAGTGACTGGCTTAAACTGGTAACTAATTCTCTGCCTACTGATTTCTTTGTGTGAGTTAAAAAATGCCTTCTGGCTTGCTTAATTGTGGGTGGGTTAGGGAGGAACCCTTCTAGGATAGGATGACTTCAGTGTCTTTGCAGGCAGACCTGAAACCCCCTAACTAACTTTCCTACCTAACTCTTTTCTAAGAATCATGAACCCCCTTATTATTAGTATGGATGAAGAGGGATAGGAGGTCTCTTCTTCCATATCTGCTTCCTTCTGAGAATGGCCATAGTCCCTGCCTACAGGGGTTTCATGGAGCTCTTTCCCTTTCTGCCTCAGTCAGGGTGGGGTCTTGGGTTTCCTGCTGAAGTGCCACCTCAGTCCCTAGACAAGGAAAAGAAGATAAAACTTATTTAAATTCACCTGTGAATTTCTATTATTGATTTGCCTATTAAGTGAGTAAAGGAAAACAGGCATGGTTAATATATTTCTTAAAGAGTAAGAAAAAGACCTTTGGCTAAAGTCTTTTTCCCTCTCAGACTCTAAGCCTTGCCTGGTTTAACACCATTTCTGTTTAACAATGGGCTGATGACCGTTATCAATAGCCAGAGGATCTGAGTCACCAGTGTCAGGCAATTATCAGGATTTGAGGGAGAGGGCCTTTTTTCCAAAGAAAGGAGGGAAGAAAACTTTAGGTTTACTAAAAAGATTAACTCTGCAAGAGGTGTCCTATTTCATTTTCTGCTAAAAGATTAAGAATTTTACAAATGATGTCCCAACTCAGAGAAATATGATGTCTCCTGCTTTAAAACCATTAAAAATTTTTTTCCCCGATCATCTCCAAACAGTATGAGAAAGTAGAAAACTAGATGCCTAAAGCCAAAGAGGCTTGCTTCATTTTATTAAGTCAACTGTGAAGATGAAGAATTGGTTGGCAACTTTTTAAAATTAAAAACCTATTTAAAAAGTCATAGCTTGAGAATTCTGTAGCATCTTGTGAATAGGCCATTTGTAATTATTCAGGAACTGATGGCTGCTTTTATGGATTATCCAGGTCCTTGCTTCTCTCCCTACTCAATCCCCATTGTGATGGTTTATCTTGTCTGTCACTTGTTTTCTTTCTTCACTCCTTTCCTTCTTTCTCAATATTTATTGAACTGCCATTCCATGTCAGGAACTGTGCTAATCATTGGAAATGAAAACAAAAAGGAAGATAGACTTGTAGCTCCCTCAAATCAGTACACCATTTTGGGAGCAGTGTTCTGAGAAATGAACCTTTTGGGAGTGAGTGAAATGGTGGAGTGGGACTGGGAGGGTTAGGGGAGGTGTCTTGAAAAGGTGAAGCTTGGGTGAGCCTTAAATAAAATAGAGTTCCTTCAACAAACAAGGGCAGTGAGAACATTCTAGAGATAGAGAATACCATGTGAAAAGGCACATAGGTGAGAAAGAATCCAAGGAAAGATGGGCTTGTGTGACTGGAGCCTGGGAACTTGTGGAGAAGAGGTAGAGGCTAGAGAGAGAAGCAGAAGCCAGATCCTGAAGGGGCTTCCACCAGTATAATTTCTCCATCATTATGAGTGTAGTGAATCAGGCCGCTAAAGCTCTGTTATTCTGTGTCGTTACTTGTTAAGTTTAGCAGGATAGCTATGTATATAACTCTGGATAAAGTAAGCACCATCTTCCCACATCACCCATCCATTTTCTAGTTGGCTGTCACTCTTGAGTATTTTTAACTCTTTGAGGATCATTAGAACCTTTAGGTCTCTTTAGTAAATAGTTTCCATCATTTGCTATGCTGGACTTCTGGCCAGGTGACACTGGTCGTGTCTCAGGGTCAGATGCTCCAGGATCACCTGATGCCATTGATGCAAATGTGAGGAGACTACTCAGATAGGTTGGACCAATTCAGCAAAAAGCCTGCTATTAGAAGAAAGACAATATTTAAAAATCAAAGCCTTATTAGGGAGAAATAATTCAAATTCATAGTCCACTAAAGTAAATACACTTTGAACTCACTAACTTACTAAGAAATTCTTCCTCTTATATGAGAAAATAAATTGTCTTTCTATTGCTTTCACTCACAATCCTCCTAATTGTTTATCATACAGAATTATCTATACTCAACTTGGATGAAGCAGCAGAAAAATTTTAAGATTGATTTGTTAGTGAGATGCTATTATAAATCTCTACCAAACATACTAAACTTATAAGGTCAATGGGGCTCACTGCTTGAAGTTCTTTTCTCAAATGCCATATGCTAAGGATATCTTAATTCTTTTCCTCAGGTTCAATTAGCAGAATTTCTAGAAAATTTACAAGAAAAGTCCTTGAGGATTGAAGCTTTTGTTAGTGAGATAGAATCTTTTTTTAATACCATTGAGGTAAGTTACCATGTCTCTTTTACTTTGGTTTGTTCACAGGCCTCATGAGTAAATGATTCTGAGCTAAAAGGATCTGAATTGGGGTTTGTATGTGCATGTGTGGTTTGCCTTTGTTGCTTTTGTTTTTTTAAATATGAAGGTCCTTAAAGTCTTTCATCTTTGTGTAATCTGTGAAACTACTTTTTTTATAATGATAAATGACTTCCCTTTAAAAACACATACATATTTATTAGGCACTTACTATGATAAGGCAAATGCTTTACATGCCTATCCAATTTAATCTTCACAATAGCCATATGAGATAGGTGTTACTGTTATTTCCATTTTATAGATAAGAAACTGAGACTTAGAGGTAAGTATATTACCCAAGGTCATAGTAAGTTAAGAGACAAGATTTGAATTCAGGTCTGAGTTCTTGCTCCACTATCATGCCTTTCACTGTGTTAGCTCTGCAGAAATGCTCTAAGTCGCTGCCCAAAGTCCCATGCCTAGGACAAATGAGTATCTCTCATGGTGCTATTATCTTCGATGAGATCATGCCCTCCTAACTTCTGGCCCCTGCTCTCTCCGCAGTGAAGAGAGGGCAAACCAATGCTCCATCTGTATACAGAGATGGCGCCAGTGTCCCCACTTGTCAATCAGAGGGCTGGTGCACAATTTCCTTATCACCAGGGCAACTCCACATCCTAATTTGCTTGTGAGAGTTTTGCTTAACTACAGTTATAGGTGAAATTAACACTTGCTAATTACTTTTAGTGCCTCCGCACCCAAAGGGTCCCTTTTAGACAGTAAATTATGTGATTACCTTATCACTAGCCCTCTAATGAGGACAGCCAGGCATCTGGGTTTGTCCAGATGAGCAATAAAGTTTCTCCTGGGAAGCTGACCCCTCCTTGGAGAGCATTTATGAATGTAGCACCCTGTCCAATATCCTGGTTGCTACCCGCCTCTATGATTTTAGTGGAGTGGCAAAAATAGCATTAAATCCTCTTTACTACATGAAGGCCATGGGTCTCCATTCACTGTGATGTCATTTTCAAGTTTTATCACGTGGGAAGGCAGGTGGGCTAGACTTCCATACAAATATTATTTTGTATGTGTGTTTCATTAAATAATCTTTCTTGAGGATGCTCTAATAGTGAACTTTATTGCAAAGCTAACTATGTCAAGGGGCAGGGGGTTGGTGGGTTGAAAATTTAGACTGTGCACAAAATCTGATTCTCTTATCAGTATACTCAAGGTCAATTCTTTAAAAGGCTGGTGTTTCTCTATAAAAAGAAAAATAAAAGAAAAAGAAAGGAAAAAGATATGCACTTCTTATTTCATTCAGAGGTTTTTTTTGTTTGTTTTATTTTGTTTTAGGAAAATTGTAGTAAAAATGAGAAAAAATTAGAAGAACAGAATGAAGAAATGATGAAGAAAGTTTTAGCACAGTATGATGAGAAAGCCCAGAGCTTTGAGGAAGTAAAGAAAAAGAAAATGGAATTCCTGCATGATCAGATGGTCCACTTTCTGCAGAGCATGGACACTGCCAAGGATACCCTGGAGACCATCGTGAGAGAAGCAGAGGAGCTTGATGAGACTGTTTTCCTAACCGTAAGCACCAATTAAAATAGGCCCAAATAACTTGCACCCACTTTGGCCCAAGTCTACCTTTAGAAATTTATCATTCAGTATTCCCTAAGGTCTTATATATCTCTGTGTGGGTTTTCTACAGTTCTGACATTTAAAAATTATTGGGGCATGCCTGATGCCTATGGAAAAGGCCCGGCAAATCCTTAAAACCCAGATCCAGCTGAAGGATACATAAAAATCAGGCCACAGCATCATCTGTCTATTCTGTCACAATGGATTGGTCACCTTCTAAGAGGAAAGAAAAGCAATCGGAAAACCTTCTTTATGCCATGCTTTCTTTGGGGGCCAACTTGATCTCCCAGTGCCTGGCATCATCATACTAGCCCCTGGGCCTGTCCTTTTTACTGCTCCCTAATCTGAAGTGACCTCTCATTGGGACCATTCCTGCTGAGTTTCACCAAGTGGCGTAGTATAATATTTTGGTACACTTTCAGCGTGCAAAAGAATGACATACTATGATACTTCTCTCAAGCAACATGTGGATGTTTTTATAAGGGTCTTCCTAGGGACCAGATTTCTTAATTTAAACAAGTAATTTATAGACGGAGATTCCTTTAGGTACTCCTCAAATTGCACCACAGAGGCATCCCTTTGCTCCCCTAATTTCCTAGAACATTCGGTAAAATACTGGTTCTCCATGGAGCCAGGATTATCCGGGAGTAATGGAGGTTTTTCCCTGAGGGCAGTCTCAAACCTAATTGTCAAACTGGAGGAAAGCACCATGTTGTGATGAGTGGGGACCTTCCTTTCAAAGCTTCCCAGCCTTCTAGTAAAGATTGAAGACAGAGCAGGGCAAATTGGGGCAATGTTAGGCCTTTGATTTGCCTTTGGGGATACCTCCAGCCTGGGCAAATTTAGGTAAGGTGGGCATGACATCCTCAAAGGAGAGTGAAAATCATTCAGTTGCTTTAGGTTTAATTAAGGCACAGCTTTAATAGTTTAAAATTAGTTATACCTCTTGTGAAGTATAACATTAATAAAATGCTTTGTGTTCCCAAAGAACCTTACATTTGTTTGATAAGAATATATTTTTCTCTCTAGGAGAACAAATCGTAAACAAGAAAGCATTTTTTTTTCCTGCTTATAAAAGCAACATACATCCTTTTTAGGAAATTTGGAAAACACAAAAAAGCACAGAGATGGTATCACCCAGAGATAACTACTGATTACATTTTTGGTATATATCTCACATTGAAAACATTTAAATCATTTTTGTTGTTTTCAAAGAATTCTATTCTGGAAGCCATTTGTTAATGAATAGAGAGAGGCAAAGCCTAAGCAACTCATTTCTGGCTTTGCTGATCATATAGAGTTACAGGAGATATGGAAATTAAAGCCCCCTCCATCCCTGCCCAGACATCCACTCTTCCTAATTTCTTGGGCACTAATTTCTTGCTGCCCCAGCTGAAGCCACCAAAGAGAAACAGCCTGAGAGGAAGCTTGGAAGTAATGATTTTAGGACATGCATAACCTTAACATTCTAGGTTGGTTTTTCTTTTTGTCATTAATTTCTCTCTCTCTCTCTCTCTCTCTCTCTCTCTCTCTCTCTCTCTCTCTCTCATAAGTCATTTGAGGAAATCAATGAAAGGTATATAAAACATGGCACGATGTAGTGGCACCTGAGAATAGCATGACTGTATGCTTTATTTTTAAATATTTTGATGCTTTATAGAAAATGAGCTGCCAATTAAAACAACAAATACATTTAGTGAGCCACTGGATTTTCACTTTTAGACATAGTGCTTTTAAAAGCTGAACGACAGCTTTGAAAGAAAATTGCATGTGCTTTAGTTTAATAACAATTATCATAATAAAGGTTTTTAACTGCTTCCTTAAGATGTAGTCTATATTTTCAACCTATTCTGGATCATCTTTCCTGTCACTGTATACAGAACATTTTGTAGATACTTAGACTTATTAGTTAAATATGAGTGTTTGAAAGAATCATTTATATCTGCCTTTTGTAATTTTATGACTTAATGTAATCTTAATGGAATGTTCTCTCATGTTCTCTTCAAAAGATAAGCATGCATTTTATCTTCTCTTTCTGATCAGCTAACTTAAATCAATCTTCCTTTACTGAAGTGTTTGTTTTTGCTGTTGTTTTTAACACTCACTCAATCTAAGAGAAATTCTTCATTCTTTGAAAAGGCAAAACACTCAACAAGATATTCGGAAATGTTGTCTATAAAAACATATAACATCTCTGTTTATCCTTTGGAGCTTCTGATATTAAAATGCTTATACTGATCTGACACATTTTCTCTTTTGTTCCATAGCAACACCTGAAGTCTTTCCTACTGGTTGAGCCTAACATTTTAATCTTTTTTTACTCTCTTTAATTTCTAAAATTGTAAATATTACCTTCAGTTTACTTCAATGTCAGATTGTGAACTAGCATAAAGTAAAATCAGAAGTTTGTATTTGTGATATATTAAAATATAGAAAAATGAGTCACAATTAGAAATCTGATTTTTTTAGATAATGAAAACTACACAGATGAATCTTATTTACCTTTAAAAAAATCTGTTCAATGGAATATTGACAATAAGTTTTAAGAAAACAATTTGTATATTAATATTGGCATTACTCAATAATGGTTTCAGTACAGTGACTGTATTACAAGTAGAATTACCTAGGGAGCTTTTAAAAATGCTGATGCCTGCATCTTACCTCCCGAGATTCTGGTTTAATTGGTCTAGGGAGAGGCCTGGGCATTTTTAAAGCTTCCTAGGTGATTTTAATGCACATAGCCAGGGCTGAGAACCTCTGGTTTACAACAATCTGTCTCCTGGCCCAGTGGTTTCCAAAACTGTCTGTGCCTGAGTCAGCTGTGCAGTTTGTGAAACTGAGGCTCGTGGAAACTCAGCCTAGATCCGCAGCATGAGTAGCCCCGTGTGCAAGGCGTCTGCGCGTTCACCAGTTCACATGCAGGAGCCTGGGGCACACTAGGCAGTCAGGAAACTGATACCCAGGCCTTGTTCCCAGTTTGCGTTGTTGTTAAAACATTATGCTTTTCTTCTACATATCATTGATATTTATTTTTTATCCAAAAGTATATGAATTTATAGTGTCATTCTTTATACAGTGGACAGTGTAGATGCATATTTGCTTATTTATATTTCACCCACTCACTGACTGCAAGGAAAATTTGGTGAATGAAAATTTGCAAGTGCTTTTACCTTAAAAAAATGCTATGGCACATTTTTACTTTTCTAAACATTAAAATATTAACTTGCTAATATGAATTGATACCCATTTAATTCTAAATACCATTTCTTTGTACTTGAATTGTTCATCTGTGTGTCATTTTAATTAATATTTATTTCATTGTTCATTGGACAATGAATTAATCTTTGCTAAAGCTGCATGTAACCTAAAAGAGGTTACACTTGGGATAACCAGTCAGAAAAAAAAAGACAACATCATTTGAGATTTGGTGAAGAAATATGATTTAAAAAATAGAAATAAAAAATAAAAAATCCTGTTAAACATGCACACATATGATGAAGCTTGCCTGTTTCACTAAGAAGGCTTTCATGTCCTCAAGACAACTTCTACCTCAAAGTCTCAATGTTACTGGTATTCCTTTCTATGAGAAGTGCTAATTATCTAGATTTTTTTTTACCTTGTTGCTTTTTCTGCTTTTATATCATATCTCTAAAGGCAGTGTTTGTATAGTAAATAATTATTCTCAACACTGTAAATGCTTAAATTAAGGAATGCTGTTAAGCATATTTAGACTCAAAATTTGCATATTTTGAAAAACACATTTGCTTAGAAATTGCTATTCTGTCAAGAAGATGCATTCTTTTTCTCTGTTGTGCTATTTTATGTTAACATAATGAAAAAGAATGTCACAACCATTGTTCATAAAAAGATGTCCACTTACCCTTTCATATATTGATGTTAAAAATCGAACAGGTCAGTACATAAGGGAAATCTAGAACATTTTACTTATGGTAGCTACAAGCCAGAGTTTTTATACTACAGAAATCCCTCTAGTCAATGACGTTTATTGAGAGGGCTTAGTATATGTACTAGTTCCTACTGTTTGTTGACTCTTAGTCTATCATTTTCACCCTTTGCAACCCGAAAGCCTTAATTTAGACTTGTGTGTCTTCCATCACCTGGAGCATTGTAGGGTCCTTCCAGCTGACCTCACTCTTTCTCTGGTCTGCTCACTCTGATCCTTTCTCAGGCTCGTGCTAGGGCATTCTTTTAAATTTCCCTTGCATGAAAACTTCTGTGACTCTCTCTGCCTGAAAACATAAAATGGAAACTCTAGGTGGATGTAAAGGGCTCTTCACAGTCAAGTTACAAACCACCTTTCTATTTCCTCTCTGTCTCCATTTCCTAATTTCCAAGGTAGCCCAGTGTCACCTGTGGCCCTTGAATGTGCTGTACTTTTTCTGACTCTAGACCTTTATCCAGGCTGTTTTCCAACCTCTTTACCCCGTTTCTGCTTAAAAAACTCCTCCTCATCCTTTAAGACTCAGCCCCATTGTCACCTCCTCTTCAAAGCCCCTACTGGAACTATCTCCCCTAAATCAAATGATAGTAAATTTTATTATTTCTAATACTAGTAAGCATAGTGGGCACGCCTTAAATGTTTTACTTATATTTTATATATAATCTTTTCCCCTCATATTGATAAAAAAATTTACTGAACCTGAGATCTTGATGTTCTCATCCAAATGAAACTTTGTCCTCTTATTCATTCAAAACATATTTATTAAATGCCTACTATGTGCCAGGTAATACATTACAATTTTACAATGCAGTAGTGAACAAAGCTAAGTCCTCTCCTGAATGTAGATTATATATTCTGGTGAAGTAGACAGACAAAAACAAATAATGTCAAGTTTGAAGAAGTAAAATGCAGCAAGATAAAGGATAGTGGAGATAGGCACCACTATGATTAGTGTGCTCAGGGCTGTACTGTCTGAGGAGCTGACATTTGAAAAGAGTTCTAAATTAAGTGAGGAAGGACCCATACAAGTATCTAGTAGAAGAAAGGTCCAACAGCAAGTACAGAGGCTTAGAGGTGACTCTGTGCTGCCCATACCAAAAAGTCCATGATCCTGAAGCAATGGACTTCCTCATAGATGCTTAATCGCTGGAAGACAATTTCAGTCCTCTGTGAGGGAGATTCACAGAGAACTCCTAACCAAAATTAAGCCTCCTTGTGCTGTAGATAAACACTTTTGCAATCTCTCCTTCTCTTTTTTTCTCTTCAGAATCCACCTTTTGTTTTGTTTTAAGGTTCAGATTTCACCTGCATACAAATGCTAAGAGTTAGTGTTTGTTGGCATCCCTCCTTAGATAGTCTTGAGTCTATAAAAGCTATTAATATAGTGAAGGTTGAAAACAGCAAGATATCATGCAATTCCAGATGGGCTCTGAACCTTTATATCTTCAGGAACTAAATAAAAACAACCATTAAAATGTAGTAATTTTTAGGACCAACTTTATAGGTGCAAAAATTAAGATTTGATAGAATCTATTTAGACTCAATATAGGGATGGAATTTCTAATATTATCAGTTGCACCAAAGAATCCTAAGAATATATAGAGTTTAGACATATATTCCTAGGCTTTGAAACAGTTTAAATCCTTTTTGGATACAATGTCTCACAAAACCACCACCACCAACAACAACTTTATTTTGAACCATTACATTTAGTTTTCATTCTGTATGTTAATACTTTCTTGTCTTATATGAAATATTTCTCCCTGATAGATTGCTTTCTGCAATGGAGAGCACTGCTTCGTTAGAGAAAATGCCTGCTGCATTTTCACTTTTTGAACATTATGATGACAGCTCGACGAGAAGTGGCCAGACGTTGAAACAAGTGGCTGGTAGGAATTGTAATATATTACCTTGATGAAATTTGGCAGTTTTTTCTTTCTTGTTTCATAGAGTTTTTGAATGTAAGGAAATGTAAGTAGAGAAAGAGAAAGCTTAGTTGTAAAAATTCAAAGCTAGATTCTGAAATAAAGCTACATACCATTTCAGTTATAAACTCCTTTTCCATTTGGAGACTGTGCTGGGATATTGAGGAGGTGGGAGGTGTAGCAATGGAACATAAAGGTCTCCTCTTGTTTTCCTTTGTCAAATTGGCTTTCTTTCTCTCTTTTCTAGAGATTATTTGCTTCACACCAGCAGCATGTAGAGAAGGAAAAATAAATAAAATATTTTCATATGTGTTGAACAGATTTTTTCTTATAAGTGGTTTTCCCCTCTTCAATTGAGGCCTTTTTCCTTTTTTTTTCCAAACTAAACAGATTAGCTTAGAGAACTCACAGCTCAGCATCATGCTCTGTCTCCAGGAGCCTCCCACTCAGCTGTCAGAAGCATCTTGCCGGCTCTTCAAAATATTTTTTTAATGTGCTATTTTAACAAACAAGACAATGAAATGTATTTAGATTTCTCAAAGCTGCCATGTTTCAGTCAAGTTACCAAGTTTCACTTCACTGTAAAATGTACTCAGATGTCCTCCTTAAAAGATACTACATTCTTTCAAAACCAACTTAAAGACAGTTGCTATTTTAGAATTGAAGATTAATTTTCACTTCTGTAGGAAGAATTTTAGTTTAGTAACTAGTAAAAGGCTATTGTGTCTTTAACCCATTTCCTGTTTGCCCGGAGAATACTCTCTGGTGGTGCTTGCAGCTCCAGTGTTTATGCCGAGGTAACTCATGGATTGCAGTCCTAACTTTACCCCCAAAGTTTGCCATACATCTCCCATGCTTTTCAGAGAATTACATCAAAACAGGACTGATGCAGCTTGTTTGAACTGAAAACAGATGTTAAATGATCTGAAAGAAAGGATTGCAAAGGGGATGGCTATAGCCAGGTTTTGTGGTGAATTTATGGCACTGAAATGGTGTGACAAGGAGGTGACAGTTTTGTCAACATTCCGCAATGATACTTTGATTTAAATAGACAACAGAAATGGAAAGAAAACTAAGAAGCCATGTGTCATTGTGGATTATAACGAGAATATAGGAGCAGTGGACCTGGCTAATCAGATGCTCACTTCCTATTCAACTGAGAGCAAAAGGCACCAGTGTTGGTACAGCAAGTTCTTTTGCCACCTTCTACACATTATAATGCTGAACTCCTCCATCCTGTTCAAGAAGGACAATCCTGAGCACATGATCAGCCATGTAAACTTTAGACTGATGTCGATTGAAAGAGTGCTGGAAAAGCATCACAAGCCAGGACAGCAACGTCTTCGAGATCCTCGGTGCTCTGATGATATCTCACCTCTTCATTTGCCTGGAAGACATTTTCCAAGGAGCACACCACCAACATCGGAAAAACATAATTCAACTGGTTCCTGCAAGGTTTGCTGCTCGCACAACCACCACAAGGATCTCAAGGAGACCCGGAGAGAAATACGATATTTTCTGTGGAATGTTCCACTTTGTGGTGTCCCGTGCTTTGAAATTTACCAAATGAAAAAAAATTATTAAATACTGATCATCGTATACATTTCTGTTACCTTAAGTTTAGAGTCAAGTTCTGTTTAGTTAACAAGTTCTCTTGTTAACTCCAAGAATAATTTTTATTTTGTTTTAACACTGAAAACCAGTCAGATTTGCTTCAGCCTCAAAGAGCATATTTATGTAAAATTAAATTAATGCTGGCAGCAAGTTATACTTTTTTCTCTAAACAGGAAATGGGTTAAAAAGACCAAAACCCTCATCAACTCTATATAAAGTGAAAAACTCAGTCATTTATCCTAATAGGTTTTCTTTAGAAATGTCTCAAAACAAAAGGGTGTTTTCTTAAAATGCCTTTAAGAGGCATTTAAGTAGAGCAGTGATCACAAACTAAGACATTCTGATGAACAGAGTAGACCTTTTGCTTTTAAGGTATTCATCATACGCTGTTGTTTATTTAGAAGGATATTTGTTTGAATACCTGACAGACAATGAGAGGATATTTTATATATTTGAGAGGTCACAGAGTTAAATTGTCATTAAGTGTTAATGATCACTGAGAAATAATAGCTGTGGTAGTCTCAGTAGTCCCAAGCCATTTTTGAGAAATCAATTCCTGAGAGAGAAATGCTGTGGATTGTGTGTCTGCTTCACAGAATTGGGGGCTAGGGTGTTGATTTGTTGCTAAATAGTTTTTGTTCATTTTGTGACCAATGATGCCTCTCAGATATAAAATTTCCACCTGGTACCTAAAAAATTAATCTGATCACTCCCTGAACTAAACAGATATAATAAGGAAAGACTGTATATTTTTCATTAATGTTTATCCCATACTTACATGATGCCTGGCACTGTGGAGACTGTTAATCATATACTATTATCTAATCTCACAACAACCTGAGGAGGTAGGTTTTACTGTTATGTCCATTTGACAGGCCAGAAAATAGAGAGAACAGAAAAATGTCTCTCATTGCCCTAGATACACTGGCATTTGGGGTATGGGTAAGTGGGGGAGTTTGGCTTCAGAGTCTTTGCACTTGAACCATTGCCCTACACCAAAGAGGTGGAGTGCATTGCTGTTAAAAGGGAGAGAACCATAGATTAGTGACAACCAAGGCTTCAGTGACTCTGGCTCCTGTGGCTTTAAAAAACAATTGTAGTAAAATATGCAGAACATAAAATGTACCATTTTAGCCATTTTAAAGTATACAGTTCGGTGGTATATTAAGTACATTCACATTGTTGTATAGCTGTCACTACCATCCAGCTCCAGAATTCTTGTCCTCTTGCAAACCTGAAATTCTGTACCTATTAAATAATAACTCCCCATTTATACCTACCGCCCTTCCCCCAACTCCTGGCAACCACTATTATACTTTTTGTCTCTATGTACCTCATATAAGTAGAATCATACAGTATTTGTCTTTTGTGACTGGCTTATTTCACTTAGCATAATGTCCTCAGTGTTTATCCATATTGTAGCATGTGTCAGAATTTTTTTGCCTTTTTAAGGCTAAATAGTATTCCATTGTAAGTCTATACTGCATTTTGTTTATCTGTTCACCCATCGATGTATACTTCAGTTCCTTCCACGTTTTGGCTACTGCAAATAGTGCTGCTCTCCTAGGGACTTTTTTGAAAGCTAAATAGAATGTGAACCTGTATCTGGCCACAGGTTCTGAAATTCAAGTTGATCTAATGCTTAGCTTTCTGAGTGTGATGGCAATTATGGGCACACTTCATCAGACAGAGGGAATCCATGGAAGTGATTCCTCTGCCTAATTTCTTAGCCTCTGGTGAAGAAGCCTTAAAATCCTATTTTGTCATTTTTGGCATTACTCCTATTTAAGTTTATTACTACAGAAGTGTAAACAGAGTTGCTAACATATAAAATCTAGGTCTCTAATGTTCATAATCACAGGAATTGTAAATCCAGCCATTGTTATTAGATTACATCTACGAAATATTTCCATTTTAATTTTAGAATACTTTAAAAATTAAGAGTGCTTCCTGTTTTTGAAAAAAGATATTCTAACTTTAACATTTTTTAGGGAAAGAGCACATTAAGTACAAAATTATTTCTAGCCTACATGTTTTGCTTAATTCTCTGCAACTACTTCTTCCTTAATATTAGGTGATGGGAGGGAGGGTCAATTAGCAGTTTTAAAGTTAATTAAGCTACCTGAAAGAGATATTTTTCAAAAGTTGTTAACATTTTTAAAAAGTAGATATTGCTTAATGTATAATTCATAGAAAGAAAAGGGGAGCATTTTTATTGTTTATGCCTCAAGGAGTTCTCAGTGCCGTTTTGAAGATGATTGACAATAGTTGAAGCATTCTGCTGGCTCTTTGGTAAACCTGGGCAACATGAAAATTTACTGCACTTCATTTGTCTGGATGGACTCCTTTAGAATGTGACACTGATTTCCTGCTGAGAAGACAAACAGTGAAGTCAAAGATAGCATAAGGATCTCTGAATCATTATCAGTCCTTGGGGAGATACTCTGACAAGCAGGCTTCCTGCCTTATCATTCAGCCTGCTCAGCATGCCTTAACTCTATAGTTCTTCTGCGACTTGCCAGATGGTAGATTTATAGTTCAGCCTCCATTTTAAGGGGCTTCTCTCCTTCTCCCCACCATTTTCTGTGTTCTTGCCAAGGCCATTTGCCTTTAGATGTTGGTACCGGTTCTGTGTCAGGTAGTTTGCTAAGCACTTAGTATATATTCTCTTGCTTCTTATAACAATGCTAGGAGGAAATCATATTATTGTTATTGTTGTTTTCCCAATTTAAATATGAAGGAACTGAGGCTAAGATAACACAGCTAATAAATGGATGACCTGGCATTTAACCTTAGGCCAGTCTCTCTGCTCCAAAGCCCATGAACTTGATCATTTTCTTATCCTGCTTCTCATTTTTCATACCTGTGTATTTCTTTAGCTCTTTAGCTCTTTAATGAATCTTTTCAATTTGTCTTTTTCTTCCATTCTTTAGACCCATTTATTTCTTCTCATTATTAACTTCTTGTGAAACTAACTTTTTTTTTCATTCAGTGTTGACTTTTAATAAAGTAATCTCATAAAATTTGGCCCATATCATTTCAGTAAGCTTAACTCTCAGGAAATTGTTGATGGGAAAAAATAATCACAAAAATTAATTTGAAAGCATGATATCTTTTCAACTGGGAATAAACTTTTCCTGTAATTCATAAAATATGCTCAATGTTTTTGTATCTCAAAAATTTTGTAAGAGAATTTCCTAGGAGCTTGATCTATGGTGCTATATATACCATTAATGTTCAGTTGCATAATTATAGACTTTAAAAATCTTTAGTAAAACACTTGAGAATATTGTTGTCTTTAAAAAGCAGAACAATAAGATTACACTAGATATCTAAACGTTATATTTGCATCAGTTAATAGGGTACTTTTTTCCATATGTAATTTTTACATTTTGTTTAATTTTTTTTTTAACTTGTGGGTATAGTAATGCTGGAAAGAGAAGGTGGGATAGTAGTTTCAGAAAATGTATTTCGATATTTTATTCATGCAAATCTTTTTTTTAGCCTTGATGATATAGCAACTATAGCCAAAAAGCTTTCATTTTTCTCCATCGTGAATATAGAATCTATATTAATATAGAAGGATATAGCATTGTTTATCTATCAAAGCACAGTCAAGTTTTTGTTTTGAAGGAAAACCAAATCATTTGATGCATCCTCTACACTGTATAAGTTAATTTCTCTAAACATAGGCCTATAGAAGAATATTATCGAGCGATCTAGTTTGGGTATTCATATTTGTTTATTTCTATGTGTTATATGTGCATATATACAAATGCATAGAAAAACACCTTAGAGGGAAACAATACTCGACTGTAACAGTGGTTGCCTCCAAGGAATATCTTTGGGGTTGGGAGAGGGGGTGTATTGGGAACAAAGGAACCCTGTCCGTTTTACTCCATGTATTGTGTAAACTTTTTCAATAAGCATAAGTGACTTTTGCAAAAAGAAAAAAATCAGTCAACAAAAGTAGCGTTACTTTTAATAAATCTTGCTTGTATTCCAGTTCCACAGCCTCCTAGGTTAGAACCTCAGGAACCAAATTCTGCCACTAGCACAACAATTGCAGTCTACTGGAGCATGAATAAGGAAGATGTCATTGACTCATTCCAGGTGTACTGCATGGAGGAGCCACAAGATGACCAAGAATTAAATGGTAGGATTACTCACACAAATATGGGTTCATGTGTACATTTCTATGTCTCAATGTGAAGTATTTAAACATACATATTATGACACTTTCCACAAAGCATTCCTAGCCACTTATAAATACAACAACAAACCAACAACCATGTACGAAATAACATAAAAGCAAAATTTGGAAATTAGGATCAAGACAAACAAAAATGCATAAATATCACAATAGTCAACATGGATATTGTAATCAAGATTCAAATTTGACTTTGAGCTCTTATGATAACAGAAACAATTAAGTGATTCTCATTTTTAGAAAGGAGGTAACACACCAGAGTTCGGGGGAAAATAAAGTTTCAGTCATACTAAAGTCTAAAATACAAGTGTAATGTGTGCCACTTTGTAGAGGAGAAATGAGCTATATTGGACAGTGTCTGCCACAATAATTTTAATGCAAATGCAGCTTTGAATGTCATAGTTGGCATTTTCTTGGATCCACCTTTGATACAAGCTCTTAGCAAACTATAAAGGTTAATTCAGAGTTTAGACTTCTTAAGGCATAGGCCTAGTTATGGTGTAGTTTTCTGGTGTCCCAAATTAATGCATAGACAGAAGTAAAAGTGTTTAAGTAGGGTGAGTGGATGGTAGTTTTACAGTTGAGTCTCTGTAGCTATCTCTCTCTTCAGTAGTATTTCTAAAAAGACCTAGAAGCCAGGCAGTTGGGGTTGTATTTCCTAATGAGTCAGAGCTGAGAGTGCTGGCATTTTGTGTCGAAGATAGACTGATATATTTTAGAAACCACTTGAGCATGTGACAGTGTTGACATGCCACAGGAGCCCAATTTGTAATAAGGAATTAATTATAGTATATTTCACTGTTATTAATATTTAAATCTTTAAATCTTTTGAAATGTTATGTAATTCTTACTTACATTGGAAAAAAAGTAAAAAAAGCAACCATAGGCATAGTATAAAGATGGCTAAGTTTATCCATAAGAACTCCTATTTTATTGGGCATCTATTATTATGTAGCTGTCACAGCACAAAATACATGCTGTTATCCCCATTTGTAAGTGAGAAAACTGTTGTGAGGTATAGCTTATACATGGCAAGGGCATGATTCAAACAGAGATCTTAAAGGCTGCAAAGCTTACATTTTTGTTTGCTTGACTCTGTTGGTTTTGTTATGCAGTCATCTCCTCTTATGAGAGGTTTCACTCTTTGAGGTTTCACTAACCTACAGTCAACCTCAGTTTAAAATATTAAATGGAAAATTCTAGAAATAAACAATTCATATGTTTTAATTACACGCCATTCTGAGTCACATGGTAAAATCTTACGCTGTTTTGCTCCATCCTACCTGGAATGTGAATCATCGCTTTGTCTAGCGTGTCCATGTAACAGCTGCCATCTCAGTTATCAAATTGACTGTCCCAGTTTCACAGTGCTTGTGTTCAAATAACTCTTATTTTACTTAATAATGGCCCCAAAGCACAAGAGTAGTGATGCTGGCAATTCGGATATGCCAAAGAGAAGCCATGCATTGATTCCTTTAGTGAGAAAGGTGAGTATACTGCAATAAGATATTGAGAGAGTATATGGTTATAACTGTTATATTTTATTATTAGTTATTGTTGTTAATCTCTTACTGTGCCCAATTTATAAATCACACTTTATCATACATATGCATCTATAAGAAAAACATCATATATAGAGTTCAGTATTATCTGTGATTTCAGACATCCACTGTGGGGGTCTCAGAGTGTGTTCCCCTGGGATAACGGAGGGTTCTACTGTACCACACTTCATCTCCCTGTATATCCAGTGACATCATGAAACTTCTTGGCTCTCCAAGATTCCTCTTAGCAACTGTTTTTTGCCTGGAGTACTTTTTAAAAGTGATTTACCTGCCCCACCCCCACCATCCCCTAAACACTTACCTGTCTTGTGTCTCATTCATTCAATGCCTTGAACTCTGCTAATGCCAGTTAGTTAATCTGGCGATGTATACTGTGATACTATGTTGTGTGAAGTAGGTCTCCAGTAACATATATTGTGTGCATTGTTTTAAAAAAAGTCCTAGGTAACAGAACTTAGCCTGAAGGGATGATTCCATTGAAAACTGTAGTCACAGTTTAGAGGCTATGGGGGAAATGTTTTTTCAGTGTATAAGCCCTTATGACATTATTTAAATCAAGCTTTGTATCCAGAAAGTAAGCTCATTGGGAAAGAGAGATGCAATTAAGAAACCTGCTGAATTGAAAAGCTCCTAAATTTCCTTTAAAAGGAAACAATCTGGATTTCTTAACTGGAGGAATTTTGAAGATGTGACATTCAGGAGTGATAAGGGAGGATAACAAATCACTGTAAGCTAATTTAAAAAAGAAAATTGTTCTTTTTATGGAGAGAAAATTTTACTAAGAATAATCAAATTGGCCCGAAGGGACAGATGTTAAGAATGGTATTGAGTAATATTTACTACTAAAATACTGAAAGTAAAATAACATAAGAATTTTAGGAAGTATCTTAATTGAACAAGTTGCTTCTTAGAATAGTTTATGACCTATAAAAGTTATTTAAGTATTTCTATCAATTGTGGAAATCCCTACTTAAAAGAATTCTGGAATTCATGAGAAGGAACCAGAATTTGAAACTTTGAAAATCATACTTAATAATAAAATGGTTTATGAATCTGTAAAGATGCTTTATGTCATCATAAGTTTAGAAAACATGAGGTTGTCCTTATTTTACTACATATTCTTCTGAAATATTGACATTTCTTCTAAGAAATATCTTGAGAATATATTATTGAGATTTAAGCTAACATAAACTGTGCAATTTTAGTATTTGGTATTAAAATAAGTTACTTGTGATATATGAAGCTCAGAATCTTACTAATACGCTATTGTTTTCTGGTAAGTATTCACAAGTAATACTGTGTCTTTCTAATGATCTCTTTTCAGAATGCTATTGCTTTCTTGTGTATTGTAAAGTGATAGCTATCATATAATGATATCTGTAAGTTTATCAATTTGGGTTTCTATTGAAAAAAGTAGACCAATTTTTTCAGTAACTATAACTTTCAATTAACTTTGGAAGAAACCTCAAAGTTTATTGTGTTTTATGCTAGACTTGGTAGAAGAATACAGAGTGACAGTGAAAGAAAGTTACTGCATTTTTGAAGATTTAGAACCTGACCGATGCTATCAAGTATGGGTAATGGCTGTGAACTTCACCGGATGTAGCCTGCCTAGTGAAAGGGCAATTTTTAGAACAGGTAAGGAAATGTTAAGAGGGTGTTAGGAGGCAATACTAAATTCTTCACAGACTTTTAAGATCAACTAATAAGCATTTATTATCTCCTATTGTGTGCTGAGTGTTATACAGTGCTGGATATGAATGATAAATAAGACTAGGTTTCTGTTCTCAAGAAGCTCATAGTCAAGTAAGGAAGGTAGAAAACATGGTCATAAAAAATTTATGGTAAGGGTCATGATCCAATTATGTACAGGTTATTAGAGAACCTCCCAGAGGGGTACCTGAGACAGACTGGGTCAGGGGCAGAATCAGGAATGGCTTTCTAGAACTGATGCCTGAATGAAATCCTTTAAAGGATTAGTATGAAATAAATTGTTAAAGGTGTCTATTTCATTTGAAGAAATCCTATGAGCAGAGGCATCAAGATAAGAAACAGTATAGAGCACTCAGGACACAAAAAGAAATTTGGAATTATTTCTTCGACTTAAAAATAAAGAAAAGAAAGACATGAGGTGAGAAAGGCTATTTTATAGAGTTAATGTTTGCTAGGTAAGAAGCTCAGGCTTCATCATATAAAAAACTCCAAAAGGTTTCTCAGTGATAGTAGTAGCTGGAAACTCATCCTAAGATGTAGTCTTTTCACAGCTGAAGCAATTATAGCATAAGCCAAGTTCGCATTGCCTTTAAAATAATTGTAACTACCTCGGGGGAAAAAATGACTTACTCCTACCATTTTATGTTTTCTTCTGGCCTTTTAAAACAAGTATTTATTGAGCACTTTGGGAAGACGAGGTCATAGCTAACCTTTGTATAAAGGGAGGGGGACAAGAATCTTTGTTTTTATTTGCTTGAATATGTAGGGTTTATAGGAAACTAATGTTGGAAGCTGTTTGAGGTTGTGGGAAAACTGGGCAATTTGGAAGGCAGGGATGGGAGGGAGACTTTCACTATATAAATTTTTATACCTTTTGAGTTTTTAACTCAGAATGTATTTTTTAATCAAAAATGAAAATGAAATAATGTTCAAGTAGTCTTCCCAAGTTACCATGGAAGCAGAACTGGCTTTGATTACTCTGCAGTTGACTTGGTTCTCTGTCCACAGCACCCTCCACCCCTGTGATCCGTGCTGAGGACTGTACCGTGTGTTGGAACACGGCTACCATCCGATGGCGGCCTGCCAACACAGAGGCCACTGAGACCTATACTCTGGAATACTGCAGACAGCACTCTCCAGAAGGGGAGGGCCTCAGGTAGGATCCCTCTCCATGGGGAGACCCCACTTTGCCATAGAGAGAGTCTGGGGTGCCAGGAACCCAGCTTAAGGCCCTAAGCTAAACTCTGGGTTTATGCTCACAGAAGGGAAAAAAGCTTCCTAAAATCCTGCAGAGCTAATTAAGTTGACTTGATTTGCAACTCCATCACTATTCATCAATGAACTCCAAGTTTGTAATAAAATACATGCTACAATGCAGAAAAACTCCCCTGTAAGAAAAATATATGCTAATTTAAATAAAATGGAACATGCTTTGAGGTATATTGAACTTGAGTCATCAGACAGGCTTTATGCTTTTTTTAATAGACTTTTTTGGTAGTTATATCAGGATAGGTACCAGCTAACTCAGGAAACTGATAGTGACCTTGTATACAATGTAAACACATTTTTGTATGTGTAAATGTAAAATGTAAATTTGAATGTCTCTGTGATGTATTGCTAATACAAAGGAGCCAATTACATATATATTATTACAGAGACATACTTGCCTCTCTAAGAGTATGAGGAATCTAGAGATTTTTGTGGGAAGAAAGAAATGTAAAGCTTTCTCAATAAAATTATGAAGCTAAAATTTATCAAAAAAGGCCTGTGCATCGAAAGGACATTTGGTAAATGTTAATTCATTTATTGAGGTAGTGTTTTCTTAACCTCCACTCCATGGCAATAGGGCAACTTCACGTTCCATGATGAATATTCAGATCATCATTATTAATATTCATATTTTTGATGGAGACATTTTTAGCTTTATTTAACCAAATTTACTGAGATAAATTATTTCTATAGGATATGAAACTTAGAAATAATGGTATGAAATTAGACAGCTTTTTGATAAAGTGTATTTATTAAGCGCTTACCTTCATGATCAATCAACAACTATTTATTTAGTTATGATGTGAGGTTTCATACGACTGAGCAATAATTATAGTTTCAAGTATGTGAAGAGAGGCTTCACAAAATAATGATCAAAGGATGAATTAATGTTGAGTGCAGTGTGTAAGGGGAGGATGTAGGCATTTCAGTAGAAGTAAGAACATAATAAATGTACAAGAAAAAACATCTCTGTTTAGCATGACAATTGCTGGAAGGCTCTTCAGTGCTCAGCAAATGGCTGAGAGGTGAAGGCAGGCCAGGACAGAGGAGAGGAGAAGAAAGAGAAAGTGAGTGGGAGAGGCAGACAGACACACACAAAGAGATTATAACTGACTTTTATTGAGCATTTACTATGTGCCAAGTAAATCTCCTAAATACTTTATGTATATAATTGCCTTATTTAACCTTCAGAAGAACAATGACAGAAAACAGATGCTTTGAGAGGCTACTCAGCTAGTGAGTGGCAATCGGGATTCAAATTCTGTTTTGTTAGATTTCAAAGTCCAAGTTGCTAATCCTTACTTAATGTCATGTAGGGGAGTCCTGGACCTTCTCTACAAAAAACTGTGGATGCTATGAGAGCATTATATCAGGAGTTACTGAGTCCCAAGGCAGTCTCTCCCACCATTCTCTACCATCAGTGAGGAAAATTTAGTTCTTTCCAAGGCAAGATCAGACTTAAGAAGTGTTCCGAAATGACTTATCGTTTTTATGGCATCAGTTCCCCAGCTGGCATTTGCATAAATGATATCAGTGCAGTTGGATTCTTAAATCAGCAGAAATCTGGAAACTCTGAGACCTAGTAGCTATGCCTCTGAGGGAACTGTGAAGGGAAGGAAAAGTGGGGTGGAAGGGGAAGTGGCATCCATTTGAGGACCTTCAACATGCCAGGAACTGTGCTAAATCTTATTTAATCCTTTCAACAGTCCTAGAAGGAAAGCAATGTTTTCTATTAAATTAGACCCAGGGAGGTTAAATCATTTAACCAAGATATTAAATGATGGAGTGAGAATTTGGAGTCAGGATTCAAACTGAGATCTATCTTATTCTTTCCACTAGTTCAAAAACTTAATGTCCTTACAGTAGACTGAGTTAGCATACCTCAATAGAGCCTGACAACTGGGAGCTATTGTGCATCCTTAGTTTCCTTTGTCACATGAAAAACATAAATGTAAAGAGAGAATGCAGAGCCATTCAGAGCCCCTTTGATTAATGTTTTTTCTTTCTCTGATCATTCTGGGATCTTTTTAGAAAAAAAAAATTCTGTGTTCATTGATATCAACAATGAACAATGTATTCCAATAAATCCTTCTATCAAAGCCAAAGAAACAAATGCCATCTCCATTTGTAAGAGAACAATGGCCATGTACCAGTTTCACTAAGACAAAAGTTGAGCTTATTAAAACATAAGACTTGTCATTAGTTTATTCATTCTATTTGAGACTTTGCCAGTGGGTTCATTTTTATTTTTCTTGTTGAAGGAGAACATCTAAGAGACTGGATAAGCAGATGTTTATAGTAGTTATAGAACAATACAAGCATCCTTTATTAATGAACGGATATAGTCCAACAAGTTTAGAAATGAAGGGAAATTCCACATGCAGAGCCTCGTTGATAGTTTGGAACTGTGTTGGAGATGGAGCTGTTTTCCAATTAGGTGCTAAAAGACCCCTCAGTGCCAGGAGGTGGAATGGTATGTCCAATCCACAGCTCAGGGATGACACTCAAGTCTTTGGATTCCCACTGGTCTAACAATAGATAATTTTTTGAAGAAAGCAAAATTTTGTTGACCACAAATCACTAAGCTGTCCATTTGCTAAGTCTATTGCTTTTATAGAGAAGCCTCAATGCCTTATACCCCAGGTTGGCATTAACAGACTCTAAAATAATTCATCCTTAATCTCAGATGCCTAGGGCTACAAAAGTCATTTGTATTTCTTTTGGTTCTCTGATTTAGGAGTTCAGGACAGAAGGGTAATACTATCTGGAGTGCCCATGTGTCTTAGGTCTTTTGATCATCTGGTTCTCATAACCAATTCTAAAACTTTCCTTACAGTATCTGATGGTTCAAAACTCTACAAAACATTAACTAATCTATATTGCTCAGTTTCTAAGATGTTAGCTATAGACAGCTAGTCAGACAATAGAACTGATAAACAAAGAGCCTCAAAACTTGATCACCTCTAGCCAACAAAGGCAAACAATCCTTACTTTTCTATTACTTAGAATCACATTCTTTACTTTGGTTTTCTGCCCAGCAGTGCATAACTAAAGTTATTTTGTGTCTTGGAAAGAACAGCAAGCCAAGGATTGTCTGATCCCACTCACTTGCTGACTCCATGAAGAGATCGTTATATAAAGTTTCAGCCTCGGTGCCTGGGACAGTGTTTGGCTTATTGTAGTTACTCAGTGAACATGTGTTACCTGAATAGGTGAATATCAATTAGCATTGAACACATAATGCTGACACTAACAAGAAAAGTTAGGCCAACTCTCAAGATAATCTCTTATTAAAAATAGGGAAAAAATAAACTGTGCCAACAAAGTAAAAAATGGTGAATGAGTTAATTTTAGTGCTTGGATATTTAACTAGAATATAGGTCTAGTCTAATCTGTAGGCTGGAAACCTTTTCATGGATCACTGATAGTAAAGGGCACTTATAATCTTGTTTATCCATTATTTTCTGTAGTCCTTAAGTAGGTTCTAGGTTCTTTGCAAAAACCCTATACTAAACCAGATCTAAAAATTGATCCAGAGGCTATTTCAGGGGAGTAAGGGGCATCAAAGATTACTTCTTTTTGACACGGCTAAGTGAAGATGGGGACCTTTTCTGTGTAGATATTCATATTATTTGTGTAGATATTCACATTATCTGTGTAGGTATTCAATAAATGTCTATTTAATGAATGAATGAGTGGATGAATGATGAGATTAGCCAATCTCCTTTTGCACTTCCCAATTTCAAGTCTCTAACTGGCTAGGATCTCTAGCAAAGGAAAGAGAAACTAAAGAGAACCAAGAATGAAATGATTTCACATCTTTTTCTCTCACTCAATCCTTGAAAAAACAGACAACCTTAAAAGCTCCGATCTGGGGTAGGAAGGAAGTTGAAAGAAAATGAAAAGAAGGGAGAAAAGGATGAGTAATATGATCTCTCTCTCTCTCTCTCTCTCTCACTCTCTCTCTTTCTCTCTCTCTCTCTCTCTCTCTCTCTCTTCCTCTCTCTCTCTCTCTCTCTCTCTCTCTCTCTCTCTCTCTCTCTCTCTCTCTCTCTCTCTCTCTCTCTCTCTCTCTCTCTCTCTCTCTCTCTCTCTCTCTCTCTCTCTCTCTCTCTCACACACACACACACACACATACACAGGCATTGATTACTCCTTAGATTAGTGAGTGTAATTTTGGTTGCCAGAACATCTATCTTAAGACCTGCAGTTTATTCTCCTAGTATAATGGCCTCCATTTATTTCAATTTAAGATCAAAGGTGCTGGTTGAACCCTTATGGTGGGTGTTTAAATGGAATGAGCCTACTGTGTCCCCAGATACCATGACGTGGTCTCCGAAAGAGCCAAGCAATTGCCTCCATTCCATAATCTTCACAGAAAACACATTTGCATATTTTAGTGTGTGGGCCCCATGGCTCAGTCCCAGCAGTCGGGTCCCAGTTGGGATTGGAGGTGGGCGGGAGTGACAATCCCCGGCTTGTGTGCGGGGGCTGAGGGAGCTCCTACTCGCCCTTTCCTGTTTTTCTTTGAATGCTCTCCTCAGGTTGGGTGGGCTCAAGACACTTTCAAAATTTTCCACGGCTCGGCTGTTTCCTCAGCTGTTCTGTCTCTCCTGTGTGGAGAGAAGTCAGCAGAACTGTGGGTGGAGGAGGGAAAACTGAGAGAAATATAGTACAGGGATTAGCTGTGTGGGCTGCACAGAGAGAAGCTGTGTACTGAATGACAAATCTGTGAGACTCAATATGGCTCAAAAGTAGTTGGTAGTGAACTTCCTGCTTCTCAGCTTGACCAAGGCTGTGGATGGGAAGACCCTTGTGGTTGTGGGGTGTTGGGCTCTAGGTGCTGGACCTGTGAGCTCACTTTTCTCCCATTTCAAGCTTTTGGGGCCACACATGATGAAGCAAGAACAGAACTGTCTGTCACAGTTGGGTGTTCCAGCTGGGGACACCTGCCGTGCCATCTGTAAAATAAGGACAAATAAGGGTGAGTTTCCTCATGAACTTAGTGGCTGAACAGAGATAAAAAATCCCACATTTCTTTCTTTTTTAAGAAACCTTGTTACTAAGCTTTTAGCTGGGTGACTGATGACTGACCAGTGGTTAATGGAAAGTGGTTTGACCTTTTCTGCAATCTGTGGGTAAAGGAGACAGTCATTCTTGCCCTGTGCTTGCTTCACAGGATGACATGAGGGTCACTGACATGACTGGGCTAAAATTCATTAAGTAGTTATGAGCTAATAGCCGATCTTTATATAGTGTTGGTTTCCTGACCCAGGTTGTAACATCCCTCTGCAAGGAGCCCTTGCAAGAGTGAGTAATATGAAGATGATTCCTTTCCTGCCCCCAGTATCCTTGGCATTCAGCTTTTCCTAAATCTTTCTTCACAACTGAATCTATTTAACTTTGATCCTTTAAAATCCTATATACCTCCTAGTTGTATAGTAAAACCCCAGTCAATGGAAACCCAACCTGTTCCTTCACTTCTAACTTAAATTCTGTCAATTTCCAGAAGTATTCAGGTTGCTAACAATAAAAGACCTAGACATAATAGAACCATTAAAAAACAACCCTGTAAGAACAAGAGCCAGATAATGCAGGGGCGAGGAGATTATATCAGAAACCACAGGTTGAGAACAGTACCTCGATGGAACATAAAATTTAAATCTGAACTTCCTGGCAGCTAAGGTGAAAACAGGAGAAAGGGGGAGAGAGCAAGAGGGGGAAAGAGATTACACAACTCTTCTCTTTTTAAAAAGAAAGCACAACATTTCACTAAGAGACAATTATGTTTCTTGACATTCAGCTCTAAGATGAATTTTTCACGTAGATCTTTATGTAAGGGCTATTGAACAAGATAATAGTGATTGTCTTTAAGAGTAGTTTTACAAAAGATGAAAAACATTTCCTATGCAACCATTTTTTAAGTGAGATCTGAAAACATAATGTTAAATCACCATTCTGTGCAGGCAGTTCTATGGGACCTCAAGTAATTGTCCACATATGTGGCCTTGGAGTGGTGTAGGAGAGATTAGAGGTTCCAGAGGAATGAATGTTACTAGGCTCCTGGGATTCTCTGTCTGAAATATAAATGGCATCATTCAGGCTTTTGAGGTTAACTAGAGAGAAATCAGAAACCCGGTATCCTTCTCCTGAAATCCTTGGCTCACTTTGACTTTGTGAGATTCTAATTACGGGAAAATCTGAATCCGATTCTCGGCAGCATTTAGCCCACATGTTATGTTTCTACACTATTATGAACTAATAATGATGTTTAGTTAAAACAGAGTCTCATAGTATCCCCATTTATCAAAAGAAAAATAGCCCTATTCAAATATTTTTATTTGCCAAGTTTTTTAAAAAATGAAAATCAATATTTAATTTTATTCTTAAACCTGATTTAACCAAATTTTTCATCTTAAACAAAAAAATTACATATTTATAGTTAGTTAAAGTATATTTAATGTTGCTTTATGTTTAATGGATTTTTCTTCTTTTTCCTGTTCCTCCTATCCCTACTGACGCCATACTTCTTATTATTATGTTTCCCAAACCTAACTAATAATAAAAATCAACTGGGATGCTTGTTAAAGTATAGAATCATAAGCCTCTCTTAATAGATTTTAATTCAGAAGGTCTTATGTGCCCAGCCAGGTTTGGGGATCACTTCTTTACTCCCTTAGGGTACTGCAGTGTTCTCTGTTCACAATTCACATTAAATGGTGTTGACTGACTGGCTGAACGTTGGTGTTATAATAGAAAGAGCCTACTGTGTTTTTGAAAAACAATTCATACTTAGCCATATGTTATGTACTGCAGGGACACCACCATCGTAGGCTGCTTTAAGAGTCACGGCACTGGATACCTCCATATTGTTTGTAAACATGCCACATCCCTCCTCTGGGAGAAAACATGTTGAGATCTAGGTGTTAGACATGGCAGTGCAGACAACAGCCATTCCTCTTGGTTACTAGTCCCTCAGGTTACCTTTAGCATATTCCTTCCTTCCATTCCACACAGTTGTTGAAATATCAAATTTTTAGTGAAGCTACTTTACAAAGTTCAAACTAATGTGCACTCTGCAAAATATTCAATCAACTCCTGAACTCTTAAGCTTGTACTAGAGCTCTGAAAGTAAATTATTTAATTAATTTTGGATAGATAATGTGTACATATGGTACAAATTTAAAAGATGCAAAAGAGAATACAATGAAAATTAAGTCTTTCTACCTGTACTTCGCCTACTGCATTCTCCTCTTCAGAGGTGATAAATATTACCTGATTTATACTTATCTTTTCAGATAGTCTGTGCATATACAAGCATCTATATTTTTTTCAACAAATTGTAGCATACTATATATATATATATTCCCACTACCTCATTGTTCTTGTTTAAAAATATTTTTTGGTTGATGTCCTATATCAGTACATATGGAACTGCCTCATTTTAAAAAACAATTCCATTGTATTCTGTTTTAAGAATATAATTGAACTTACTTGACCAATTGAAAAGTGTTTATGTTGTTTTCATTCTCAAACAATGCTGCAGAAAAAGGCCTTGTGTGTGTAATATTTCAGACATATCCAAGTATATCTGTAGGATAACTTCTTAAAAGTAGAATGACTGGTTAAAAGGTATGTACATTTTGAATTTTGATAGTTGTTATCAAACTGTCTCCATAGAGGCCATTTACACTTACCTACATTGGGTGTGATAAAATTTTTGGTCATTGACAATCGATAAGTAGAAAATAGACTCTTGTTATAGTTTAATTGTGTATTTCTATTATTATTTCTATGACTCATTTTTATCATATATTTGGAGCCATGCACTTCCTGTTCTATGAACTCTTCATTGCCTTTACTAATTTTTTCCTGTTGGATTATAATATATTTTTCTTAATGATTTTTAGAAACTCTATTTCTTTTTAAAACATTAGCTCTCATCTATGATATGAATTGCAAATATTTTTTCATGCATATTTTTTAATGTTAAGTTAGTTGAATTTATCACTCTCTTTTTAAAATAGCTTTTAGTTTTTAAAACATTTGAACATCTTTAAATTCCTTCTCTCTCTCTCTCTCTCTCTCTCTCTTTTCCCATTTTTTGTAATATCTAATGACTTTATTTTTAAAAGCTAGATCTTTTGTAATCTGGAATTTATTTCAGCAGAGGAAGTGAAGTAGAAAATCCACTTTACTTTTTTTCAGTTATGGCTATCCAACTGTCCTGTCAAAAAAACCCATCATTTTCCCTTCTGACTTGAAATGCTTCCCTTATTATATAACTATGTATTTGGCTCTATTCTTGACCTTTATAACCTGTTCCATTGATCCATCTATTTATGCCTCAGTATTATTGCAGTTTTCATTATTACGGCTTTGTAATTTAGAGTTTCTGATAGGTTAGGTTGCCCCTTCATGACTTTTGTTTTCTTATGTGCTCAGTTGATTTTTATCTAGTCTTTAGAATCAGATTGTGATGCTAAATCTGGCACCTCCCTGCCCCTGACAATTTGGTGTTTTTAGAGATCACATTAAATTGATAGATTAACTGTGGGAGAAATGGAATTTTTATGATACTACATTTTTCTATTCAAGAACTGATATGCCGTTCCTTTTATTCAACTCTTTTGTGTGTTTTCCTTCAGTACCATTTTTAGAATTGTTCTTCCTAAAAAATTTATAAATCTTTGTTATATCTGCCACTATTCATTTTTTATTAAAGGATAGTTGACATACAATATTATATTAGTTTCAGGTGTACAACATAATGATTCAACATTTATATACCTTATGAAGCAATCACCACAAAAAATCTAGTAACCATCTGTCACTGTACAAAGTTAATACAATATTATTAACTATATTTCCTATGTCGTAATTACATTCTTTTGACTTGTTTATTTTATAACTGAAAGTTTAAACTTCTTAATTCCCTTCACTCTTTTCACTCAGTCCCCCACCCTCTCTAACAATCATTAGGTTGTTTTCTGTATCTGAGTCTGTTTCTGTTTCGTTTGTTCATTTCTTTTTATCTTTTTGTTTTTTTTAGATTTCACATATAAATGAAATCATGGTATTTGTCTTTATCTGAGTTATTTCATTTAGCATGATACTCTCTAGGTCCACCCATATTGTTGCAGTTGGCAAAATTTCATTCTTTTTGTGGCTGAGTTATATTCAAATGCGTGTGTGTGTGTGTGTGTGTGTGTGTGTGTGTGTGTGTGTGTGTGTGTATCCATTCATCTCTCAGTGAACAACACCCAGATTGCTTTCATATCTTGGCTATTGTAAATAATGCTGCAGTGAATATAGAGGTGCACATATCTTTTAAATTACTGTTTTTGTTTTCTTTGGTAAATACCCAGAAGTGAAATCATTAGGTAATATAGTAGTTCTATTTTTTAATTTTTTGAGGACCCTTCATACTACTTTTCATAGTATAATCTCACCAATAGTGTTCAAAGTTTCCCTTTTTTTCATATCTTTGTCAACACTTTTTGTTGACTTTTTGATAATAGCCATTCTGACAGGTGTGAAGTCATAGCTCATTGTGGTTTTAATTTGCTTGTCCCTGATGATTAATGATATTGAACATCTTTTCATGTGTCTATTGGCCATCTGAATGTCTTCTTTGGTGAAATATCTATTCAGAACCTCTGCCCGTTTTTTTTTTTTTTCCTGCTCTGAATTCAATACTAATGCTAAAATTAACAGACAGCCAACTTTTATAGTGCTTTTCATATGGGTCAGGCATAACACTAAATGTTTCAAATAAGTGATTCCATTTCCTCTAAACAAAATACCTGTGAAGTAGATACTCCTTATTGTCCTCAGTTCATGGAACAGGGAGGGGATGAGTTTAGATAACCTTCCTAAAGTTACCTAGCCAATAATTCTCATAATTGGTTTAGAATCTAAGCTGTATCATTCCAAAGCCTGAGGGCTTGACCACTATTTTACACTATAAACTACAGTGTTGTACTTCGCATAATGTAAAAATGACCAGAGCTGTAATACTGGAGTGGGCCATTAGGAGGCAGTGAACACCTTCCCCCTGGCGATGTTGGCAGGAAGTTACTATGATTAGGTAGACATGTTGAAGAGAAACCACCAACTTGGCCAGGCTGGAAAGTCTAAGTTCCCTTAGTATTCAGAAAATCAAATTCTTTTGCCCTTGCAACTCAAATTCATTACCAGCCTAGCAGTTTGGGCATCACTTTGGGGCTTGTTAGAAATGCAGACTATCAGGCCCCATGCTAGGCCTACAGAATCAGAATCTGTATTTTGAAGATCTCCTGGTGATTAACACATTGAAGTTGTAGAAGCACTGGCCTAATTTACCCTCTAAGTTTCATAAGGAAACCGAAACCATTCACCAGAAGGACAGAGACAAACAGGCTGGTTTGTTTTGGGATTTCACATTGGGTGGCCACAGGGCTCCTGGTGTTGCATAAGGCAGGTGCTGGAAGAGCACAGAGGAGGCTTACCCCATCTAGGAGGATGATGAAGCCAGTACCCTCTGTTCATTTTTTAATTGGATTTTTTAAATGTTTTTTTTTGTATGACTTCTTTATATATTTGGGATATTAATTCTTTATCAGGTATATTATTTGCAAATATCTTCTCTCATTCAGTAAGTTGTCTTTTTGTTTTGTTGATGGTTTCCTTCGCTGTGCAAAATCTTTTTAGTTTAATGTAATCCCTTGCTTTTGTTTAGTTTTGTTTTTGTTGCCCTTGCCTAAAGAGCTATATCCCCTGCAAAATATTGCTAAGACCAATGTCATAGAGTTTGCTCCTATGTTTTCTTATAGGAGTTTTATGGTTTCAAGTCTTACACTTAAGTCTTTATTCTGTTTTGAGTTAATTTTGTATATTGTGTAAGAAAGTTGTCCAGTTTTATTTTTTGCATGCATATGTCCAGTTTCTTCAACACTATTTATTGAAGAGACTGTCTTTTTCTTGTGTATTCCTGTGCCTTCTTTATTGTAGATTAATTGACTATAAAGGTGTGGATTTATTTCTAAGCCCTCTATTCTATTCCATTGATTTGTCTTTTTTTGGTGCCAGTACCATACTGTTTTGATTACTACAGCTTTATAGTATAGTTTGAAATCAAGGACTGTGATACCTCCAACTCTGTTCTTTTTTTCAAGATTGCTTTTGTTATCAAAGGTCTTTTTGTGGTCCCACTATTTAAATAAAGTCATTCTTTTGTTTCATTTTTAAAAATCTGGTTGTTATTAATATATGAAGCCTTTTGATTTCTTATGTTAGTTTCACTCCTAGCCATCTTACTGAATTTTCTTAATTATGAAAGAGTTTTTCAGGTGATTTTCTTGAATTTTCTAGATAAACAGTCATATCATCTGCATATGACAACAATTTTACCTCCTACCTCCCAATTTTTTTTAACCACATGTTTGTCTTTCTGACTTAATGGGAATGTTTTTAGTATTTTTTCCATTGAATTTTAGGCCCCTAATGGTTCTTTACTTCATAAAGATATGTTTCATTTTCCATTTAAAATAATTCTTGCTCCGTTGTCCATGGTTAGTTGTGGTGAATTTTTCAATCATTCCTTGCAAAAACTAAAGAATGAAAGGGCTCAATCTAGAAAGGCCTTCATTATATTAGGCAGACATCAGCATTTTAGTGGCTTCCCAGTTGTTTGCCCTCTGAAAAAAACTTAAGAGGAGACCATTCTCATTCACAATGCAGTCCTTCAGATTTCTGAGGAAATAGTAGGTCTCTGTTAAATCATTCCTCTCTGCTTCACAGCACTGGAGTTTAACAAATGTCCTTAGTCCTATCAGTGGAGAGATAAGCAAGTTGAGAGTCCTTTGAAGGCCTACTGGGCACGAGCTTTATGACTGCACTCTATGGTATGCTTATGCTCCACCAGCCATCAGCTAATTGGCTGATGTGTCAGGGTTTCTAGATGCTTCTTTGCCCTCACATTCCTGTAAACTACACATATAAAGTCATCTTTTTCCACTGCACTATGGCATTTGTAGGAAGAATCCCATATTTATTACTCAAAATGAGACTTTTTGATTCATTTTTCTTATTGTCTTTTGAATTTTATTATTAGCTCTAGACTTCTAACATTGATTGGTCATATTATTGAAAAGACTAAAAACCCCTCCTTACCTCAGCACCAACAACTTGGTTTCATTTGATTTCATTTGCTATCTAATAACTTACCTCACTTTGGATATTCTGTGAATTTGAATTCTACTGCAAACTCCAAAGCTCATTATAAGTCATGTGGATTCAGTTGCAATTATGACGAGTTTTTGATTTTGAAATAAAAAATTAAAATCTATGGAAGCAAGCCACTCTTTAGATTTCAAATTCCAAATTTTTTTGAAGTTTTCATTTGTCTAAAAAGCAGGAATGGCTGACGTGAAGACTTTTGTGACATTTAAGTAAGGTCAGACAGAAGAGAGATGGAAATGAACCATTTGAATCTGATTTTTTTTGTTGTTCTTGGTTCTTGTGCATAAAATGGCAACTTGTAAACAATAAAACACCACCACATTTCATATTACTTTTGTTTTCATGCCTGATGCTTTTATTTCACAGATTCAGTTGAGGGCATTGTACATATTTTTTAAGTCTGCATGACCTGTTCACGCACTGAAAGCAGGGATGTGATCTCATGTTTTGGCTTTGGTACCTTGTAAAACTTTATTCTTTAAATGAGTGATAAAACAGCATGCGGTTGAGTATATATATATATGGAATTTTTTTCCGTGATAGACTTCATAAAACCTAAGGGCAAACACTTACCCCGAAAAATGGCATCTTTGGCATTTAATAACTGCACTGTTACAAAATAAAGTCAGTATGTTCTATGTAGTTTCTAGAGATGAAATTTCCTCACTTATGCCTGCCACTTCCCCCTCCAGCAGAGAGAGTGTCTGGACACATGATAAGTGATCAATAAATATTTATTTAATGAGTGAATGAAGTCTGAAATTCAGTTTAGACTGGAGTGTGCTTATTGAGACAGTAATTTTATTATATCATAATAATTATAATATATTATAATTGATGTAAATTTAAAACATTTCTTTAGTTATCAATTTAAAATAAGCAATACATCTACCTCAGAATAATATTTTAGATATTAGTCAAGAATTACATTTTCAGTCATATGACATATTTTTCATTAATTAACTGAAGTATCTATAGTTGTCAGTGAACATGTGGCTTAATTGTATCTGTCCTTTCTCAGCACATCTAAAGATAGTACTCTCTGAGGTCCTGGTCAGGTGGTAGATTCTGAAATAACAACCAGTAACACTGGAGGGGTTTAGGTTGACCTTTTCCAGACACAGACACTAAATAGCAGATACACAAATAGACCTAGGCTGCCCTCCTCCCCTCCCATTTCCTTCTGAGGAACACAGTGGGAGTTTTGTGCTTTTAGAAATTGGGGTCAGGGGTCGGGTGGGGGGATTGTTATTTTGTACAAATTTATGCTTATAAAACCTTCTAAATTCATTTGTTTTCTGAGTCAATGATGCTTTTTCCCTTTCCTGGTTCTTCATTTTATTCTCTAAAGTAGATAGTGAGAAGTGAGGTAAATCAACAAAAGTACAAATAACCTGGGGAAAAAAAATCCATCTGCAAATGAACAGTGGCCACTTTTTGATTCTGATATTTTTGTGGTACATTCATTAGCAGCAAAACAGATTAAAAAAAATGCTATCCATCTGACAACAAACATGGAGGCTCTTGAACTACTGTTGTCAACGCACATCTCCTAGGAGCAGGACTCTGGCTCTTTAGCACTTGGGTTAGAAAGTCATACATTAGTAAGGAGCCTAACTTGTAACTCTCTCCAAAGCTTCTCCAAATGGAGGCCAAAAGGAATACCATTTGTGTACTTTATTTGTATAGATGCTCTAGGCCATGACATCAAACAGATTAAAGAGAAAACAGAAAAAAGACAAAAAGAAGTACAGAATATTCCAACTGGCTGGCAACTCCAGAGAGCTCCATTCTCAAATCCAGCAAGTCCATTCATTAGTGTGTAAACGGTTGGACTGTTACCCCGTACTTGCCAAACCTGCTGCCAGTTAGATACCACTACCAGCAGTTTTCTTTTCATGTAAATGGGAGATTTACTCTGGGGAAGAATACTCTGGGGATTTTATTTGGCAATTGGAATTCTCTTTTCTTGTCAGGATTAAACTTGCCTTAAAAGATATTGTCTTCTTTCGTGATTTTTAGTTTCTATCACTTTGGCATGATGACCTCATACAAAGCCATCACTCATCTTAAGTTGTCCACTGTTCACATCTGTTAATGAGACAATTAGGGTCCTTTGTGTTGTAGATTGTTTTAACATCATCTTCATCCAAAAGTGCCCTCTGTGCCAGAAGTTGATAAATAAAATAATATATTTTTTATATATTATAAACCAGTTGTCTGTTTTCTGAATTAAAGAAGAAAAGTTTGTCTCATTTTATTTCAAAGAACATTCTGGAAGCCGTATATTGGGCAAAAGTTGACAAAGGTAGAAATGATTTGATAAATTAATCTTAGTGGTCAATGACTGTGTTGTAGAACCTTATTGCTAACTCTGGTGGTCATAAAGGAAAAAAAAACTTATTTTTTATTAATAAAAGATGTTCATTCATGCTAGGATTGAAATATGATGAGTCATTTAGCAGTGTCATGATATTTAAAATTATTCTTCCTTTGTATTCAGATCTTTCTCTGGAATTAAAGGACTTCAGCTGAAAGTTAACCTCCAGCCCAATGATAATTATTTTTTCTATGTGAGAGCCATCAATGCTTTTGGGACAAGCGAACAGAGTGAAGCTGCCCTCATTTCCACAAGAGGTACTTTCTCCTTTTACTCACTGAAGTATCCTAAGCATTCCCATTCCTTCCCTTCCACTATCCAGAGAAGATATCCTGAAAGGTAACTTCTTAAAGGCTCCAAACTGCTGGCATGATGACCCAAGAATGTGCAGAGGTCAAGATGTTTTTTTTTATTTTTCTGGTTTAGAGTTTGTCACCCTTGGCTACCCATTAGCAGTCTTTCAGGGTACTTAAAAAATACTGGTGCCCAGGATCCCAGAGATCCTGATCTAATTGATCTGAAGATGGGCTCTGATGTGCATTTTCAGTCTCTCCAGATGATTCTTGTTTGCCTCACGATATGTTATAATTTGTGGCTATGTTTTGAGTCTGTGTGGGATAAGAGTATTCTTATTTTATTACATTGTGAACTCTATGAACAAGCTTCCAGTCTTATTTTTGTGTTTATTTGTTTGTGCTTACCACATTGTTGTACCAATTATTGAGTGAATGAATAACTCAAGGAAGTGAAAAAACTGTTCAATGACATTTTGGAGAAAATACCCAGATGATGCCACCAAAAAAATGTTTGGCTCTCCTCAATTATTGTGAAAAGAACTGAGGAATGGAAAGGCTATCATTTCATTATTTTATCCTAGACCCAAGGATGCCACAAGATTGAGGGTGGCACATTAAGTGATTTGCTAAACCCGCAAAGATTTGTGTATGTGCCTTCTTTATGATGTAGTTAGGGACAGTCTGATCTTTATAAAGAGAAGACATGAGGGCTGCCTGCCTAGAAATGTTTTCCCTGCAGTCCCAATATGGTGCTTCTACCTTCCACTGTTAGAACCACTCCTTTAGGTTATACTAGTGCATCTTCAAACTGTAATGTGCACATGAATCTTCTGACATCTTGTTAAAATACAGATTCTGATTCAGTAGGTCTGGGGTGGGGCCCAGGGATCTGCATTTCTAACTAATTTCCAGGTAATGTAGATGCTGCTGGTGCAAGGAGCATACTTTGCATAGCATAGTGAGCTCTGGTACAGGAGGTGTACCAGAAAAGGCACTGGCATTCACTAATGCCTTATGAAATTTTTACTGTGGATCTGAAAACACTGAGTGTGGGGTTTTGATGTCAGGGTCAAGGGAGTCTAACATCTGAAATATGGGACTTGGCCTAGGAACAGTACTTGACATTGCAGCAATGTTATAATCCTATTTTCTTAACTGCAATAGGAACCAGATTTCTCTTGTTGAGAGAAACAGCTCATCCTGCTCTGCAAATTTCTTCAAATGGGACAGTGATCAGCTTTGCTGAGAGAAGACGGCTGACAGAGTAAGTAGAAGAAGAAAGTACAAGATGGCTCCGCAATAGAGTATTCTGAGGGTGTGTTATCTCAGTGTGGCCCCACTGTGCACATTTTTCATTTAATGACCATGTCTGGATATGTGACATTGAATATAAGTGTGTGCATGCCCATACAGTTTGGTTGTGGTTCATTACTAGGGGGAAAGTGACAGAGATAGTTTATAACTTGGAGCAAGTGTCAGTATTTTCATTGAAAATATAAGCACAGATGGTTTGTTTAAAACATAGGCAGTTTTAAGGTATTATCTCTGGTTTAATGAAAAATAATCCAGGCAAACTCTTGTGTTATTTTCAGTAGCAAACCAGATTTTTGCATTCACTTGGAGAGTAGCAGAGAATGACATTGTGTTGAGTTTCTGGCTTTGGCCACATGTAGGACTTTCAGACTCTTTAGAGTTTCTTGCCCACACCCTACCCTCCATAGCACCCACAGAAAGAACCATCAAAGTAAAGAAGAGCCAGAAGCTGAGGGCACAGTGGAGAGATTGCTCTGCAATTTGTCTGCAATCTCTCATGATTATTTTGAGGGTCAAAATGGTTAAATGGAAGAAAATACGTGAAAGGCTTTTAAAAACTGTAACTCCTGTGAAAAACAGGCTACTGTTGGCACTGATGTGCCCTGGTGTGGGCTGCCAGAAAGCTCACACAATAAAGTACTGAGCTGACCAACAATGACTTGCACTGTTTTCCTCTGACGTTGCTATTCGCATGTGTCTGGCCCAGCTCAGGTGGTACCTGCTCCTGGAAACAGCCAAGCCTTCGCTGGCCCTAGCCGCCTGTGATCTTATCTGTGAAAAGGTCTGAGCACGTATGAAGTCATTTTTCAGCTACTCGATTTTGAGGAATCCTTAAGCAGCAACCCTATTTTCTGTATCTTTGAATCCCCAAAATCCAGCATGGGGCCTAGGACACTGTAGGTGCTAAAGATATACAAATTGAATGAATTCGGGGGTTGTGGAGTGGGGGAGATTTAAGAAATAAATTGAATAGATTGGGCCTTTCTGACTTTTTTGAATTTCTCCAAAAATCAAAAAGAAAAGAAATAAGCTGGTTGGTAAGAGTTCATACATAATAACTGATGATAACTTTAATGTATATTATAGAATTTTATTTATTATTAACCTAAAAATTAGCTCATAGATATTAAGCAGATGGCTTTTCTCCAGGGAGCAAGATCCTGTCCATAGCCACCTCTCTGAGATGAGGATGTTGAGTAAAGACATGAGAAAGTGAAACACAATCCCCCTTGCATGAATCATTTCCTCATCTTAAAGGGGAGAGGGAAAGGGTGCTGATAGAATATTAACGCTGCTTAAATTAAAAATGCTTCTTTGCTGTCTTAGCTATTTCAAAGCAAAACAGAGCAATTCATGCAAACCAGGTTACCCATCATCAGCAGTTGAAAGTGCTTTGGTTTCTCTTGCCTATTATAAAAATAGCAAAACAGAAAGAGACCTTTCAACAACCTCTCAGGCTCACCTACTGCAGTCCAAAGAGGCCAGCGTCTCAAAGACTGTTGACCACAAGCCTCTACAAAGCACACTCATTGCACATAGTTAATACCACACTCCCCTCTGCTCTGGCCTCACCAGCCATCTTGCCATTCAAGAGCAGCACCTCATTGGTCTCTGTGCTCAATTAAGTCAGCAGACACTGGAAGTCATTGTTAAAAAAGGTTTGGAGCCTCTTGTTTTGTAAGTTTTGGAAGAAAACTTTGCAAGTTATGTTCTCTTGGAACTCCATACCTGCTTTCCTGGTATTTTCTCACTTGCTTTGAAAGCAGCAATTTTGCTATTTCTTTTTGTCCTACCATTATTCTAGTTATTTCCTGGTTCCCAGCTCTTCAAGAGATGCAGTATGCAGTACTTGCATGTTGTATATGTGGCAGTGGAAATATGTCAAATGCATATTGAGCGTTTAGGGAATTCTGTAGTAATCAGGTCAAAGTTGAGGCACAATGAAGGTCTTTAGTCAAATTCCAGAAGTTTCCAAGGATAAAATCCTGCCTAAAATAAACTTTGAGTTTGTGAATGTTGATGTTTATGAGCTAAAGTCTGGCAAATCCTCATCAACTTTTCCTACAGAATCCCATCAGTGCTGGGTGAGGAGCTGCCTGCCTGTGGTCAGCATTACTGGGAAACCACAGTCACAGACTGCCCAGCTTATCGACTTGGTATCTGCTCCAGCTCAGCTGTGCAGGCTGGTGCCCTGGGACAAGGGGAGACGTCATGGTACATGCACTGCTCTGAGCCACAGAGGTAAGTTGGAACCCTCCCTGTCCCCTCTTCATCAAAGTCTCTTGAACTGATGTTTAGGCAGAAGTCTCTGAGGGCCTAATAAATAGCATCCCCCTTCTCTGCCCAAGTACTGAGCCAACTAAGAAGGAAAACAAGAGAGTCAAATAAGTGGAGACTAAACTATTTCTCTGATTACTGAGGAAACAGATTTAGAGAACATGGTTCATACGTGAGAACAAGAAGGTTTTTTATATTGAGTCATATTAATAGACAGACTTATAGCTACCCAAAGCCTTGGCTAGGCTAGCTTCCCTGCCCTCAAGGCAGAGTTGGCCCCTGGAGAAACAAGGAAGAATGCGTATCTCCTTGGGAAGCTCATAACCAAGAGATGGGGAATAATATGGGACTTTCGGGCCACACATGGCCAGTTTTTTCTTCTAAACTAATCCCAGAGTGGGGAGAGACCACAGGTATAATGCTAGAAGGGTTCCCTTCACAGAGAAGTAGTCGACAGGAGTGAGGAAGAGATGGGTCCCCAACTCCTACCCACACTGGTCTTTATGATGGGTTGACAAACTATAGCCCACAGGCCAAATATGACCTACTGCCTTTTTTGTAGATAAAGTTTTATTAGAACACAATTATGCTCATTTGTTTAGATATTGTCTATGACTGCTTTGCTACAATGGTAAAGTTGCCTAGTTGCAACACAGACTGAATGGCCCCCAAAGCCTAAGATATTTACCATTTGGCCCATCACAGACAAAGTTTGCTAAACTCTGTTCTGTATTATTAGTATTATTTAGTTGGTTGATGTGAAAAAGCCATTAACCTGTTAGTCTCAGAGAGTTAAGGACAACCATGTCACGATCTGAATATGTTCACAGGATGGTCTCATACAAAAGCACTGGGCTGGGAGCCAGAAACCTGATTTCAGCCCTGGCTCCACCCTCCTATTGGCTACTCAACAGAAGTTTGTAACCTCTTTGAGCACACTTAATATGTGTCATCAGTCTTGCCAAGGGGCAGTGATGCCAGGTCTACTGCTTTTTAGGGTTGTGAGGATCACATGAAATCAGGTACAGGGAAGAGCTTTGAAATTGTAAAGTATCATACAATGTGAGACATTATTCAAATGTCATGCTTTAAAAAGGAAGCCTTCAGTGCTTGCAGATTCCCAGAGAAAGGCCCACAGATTGGGATTTTGCATATCTCAGGCTACACTCTTCTCTCTGCATGCTACTTGACAGTTTGATTCTCTGACATGGTTCATAAGGACACCATCTCCAAGAGCTATTTAAAGTCACATTTCATTAAGTCAGAGCAATTATGATTAATTGATATTCAGCACTGTGCATTGTTTAAAGACCCAGCCCCTGCCCAGAGTTGAAAATCACTCAAATCTGGAGTTTATATTAGTAGATTTAGAGTTGAAACTGTATATTGATTTCATGAAGATTTCCTTAGACACTTGAAACCTTAAAAACACAAGTCAAAGATAACAAATAACAATAACAATAACAAATCTAGACTTTATAAAACAGAATTGTATGTTTTCTTCAACAGTTTCAACAACTTTGGTCTTTGGCTCTTTCAGGCCACCCAGGGTGGGTTCAGTAAATTCTAGGAATAAGAATGTGTCTACCTGTGTGGTCACAGTGAGGTCAGGTCTCAGGTACCTTTATTTCATGTTTCAAATACAATACTCCTGGCCTTTAGGACACTGAGAAAACTGCTATAAGAGAACATCCTGTGTTTTTCACTTTTTCTGGCTTCATGATTTTAAACCAAATAGTATTAATCTTGATTCTACTTGCATGGAATCTGAGCTTTAAGGTGTCACAATTGAAAGGAGAAATGAAGAAAGTCTGAGAAGAAAGAATCAACTGAATTTCTTCCCGTCCGTTCCTAACCTTCCTATCCCACTTCAAGGCTTCCACACCTCCTTTACCAATTTCATCTACAGCCAACATGCCTTTACCCTTCTTCTAGTCTCCACTCACTCCAAGCTATCCTATGTGTCAAAATTGGCAACTATTTCTAAAACATCGTTTATATCATGTCCCATCCTTTTCTGCTCAAAAATCTACAAACATCTGCAGTGGTATCAGAACTCAGGTGGGATCAAAGCGAAGATGAGAAGTCAGAAAGGATGTGACCAGGCTGAGCAATGAGGGGCATTGAGAGGAGAGCTACCAGGGTTGAAAGGGTTCAGGCTCAGTCTGGGCTAGCAGTGAGATTTACAGGATGGTAGTGGGGACAGCTTGGGGTGAGGGTCTTAGCGCAGGGTTACACAAGGGTCTGGAGTCAGGCTTCTGGATGATCCCTGTTTGAATGGGGACCAGCAATCCTGAAGAAGAATAGATGGAAGCTGGGTAGGGCGTCAGGCCCCAGGCTTGGTTTCATGCCAGAGTTCAGGTCGGAGAAGAAACTGATGTTCTCAAGAGGAAACAGGCAGATTCAGGGCAAGAAAGATTCTAGGCCCTGCAGAGCTGACGGAGCCACAGCTTCAAGAATGTCTGTCCATCCTTGGCCTCCATGATCGGGAGGGACTGACCGGGGCTGGGCCTCTGGGCACCAGGGACCTTCCACGCAGGGGTAAGGATATGGCTCATTTGGGGATTCAGAACCCTCTAGACCAGTCCTGTGCAAAAGAACATTTTGTAAAACTTTTTAAAAATGATATCACATGTGACTATTGAACACTGAAATATGATTAGTATGACTGAAGAACTGGATTTTGAATTTTATTTAATTTTTATTCATTTTAAGTGCCCACATGTGGCTAGTGATTGCTGTATTGAACACGGCAGGTCTAGTTCTTGGCTCCTGACTTACCTATCCATGTAATATCCTCAGAGCCATTTACATGTCCCTTCCAAATTTCTCAGGCAGATGGTGATATTCTCCATGACGTACAGGCTTGTTCTGCCACCTCGTCATTGCTGCTTCTGCCCCCACAGCTTGGATCTCCTCCCTCTTTTCCACCTATTCAGCCTGACCATCTTTTTAGTCTGAGTATGAGCCCATCTGCTCCCTAAGCCTTCTGTAGGAGCCCCAGCCTACACTTCTGCTCCCCATCACTGCCACCTGCAACCTTTGCCTGATCTACAAAGTCTAGAACTTCATAATGTTATATCACATCTCTCATTAGCAAGGCATTGGAAAGGTCCTTTATCACCACATTAAGTCTTATCCCATTCTCGTGGACCTCTGCCTTTTCATGTGAGCTTCATTCTGCCATAAATTTGCCAAATTGCCATTTCCTAAATATACATGCACTCAAGTTTCTGGGCCTTTAAGAGACATCACAGATCTTAAAGGTCCTTGGTCTTCTCTGCTGTATTAGAGTCACTTACCCAGGTTCTAGAACCCCTAGTCTGCCATAGTATCTCTCCCACCCCTCAGACCTACTATAGCCCAATAATTTTTCCTCATCTGTCTTCCCTTCCATCCTTCATATCTTTCTTTCTCCTGCATTCACGACCCAACCTTCCATTTCTTATACTTACGGAAAACTCCTAACTTATGTTATTATTATATATTTTTTACAAAGCAATTTAGCTTCTTCTGTTGAGCAATTTCTCCATCCTAGGCTGGCCTTGACCCTTTCTTCTCACAACCAAAAATAGGTCCATTAAATGTGTTTAGTCAATACTTTACCAATCTGTGCCCTGAGCTGGAGTGTTAGCTCTAGCCCGTGTTTAAGTCATCGACAATTTTTTATTTCCTGCTCAATAGAGTATGTGTTCCTGGGGGACAAGAATAGTATACTCTGGTCCCTCATATCCCCCAAATGGCCTAGTAAAGTGCTGGACACACAGATATGTCTAATGAATATTTGACATATCAAAGGCAATCCCTTTAGCTGCAAGGCTGCAAAAGCATTTAGAAGATGAAAAGGAAGGTTGGTTTGGGGTAGGGGGAGCTTATACAAAGCCTGAAGTTGGGCAAAAATAGTAAAATATTTTTTAAACTTCTTAAAAGCCTTTATATAAGTTATTATAAATCTTTAAACTGTAAAATTAATACATTTTATGGAAGGCAAGCCTGCAGTACTTTTAAAAATACATGGCAGCCTCAAAGGAGTTTTATTCAAAAGAATGACACACCATGAATGCGGTAGTTAAAACATGTGGGCAGCTGGGAAAGAATTAGAATGTTGAGAAAAATCACAAGGGGGCATAAGTTGGTTATTCTGGGACTGCCTCCTAATGTAGAAGCAGCAAAATTATTAAAACTGCTCATCTTTTGGGATGAGCTACACATTTTAGCATCTGGGAAGGGTCTGGTTAAAGTATGAGGGACAACATTATTGCAATTCATAGTGACTTGAAGTTAATAACTAAAACATTGGTTATTATCTCCAAATGGTTTTCTTTATAGTAGTCCTTCAAGATTTCCACAGCTTTTAATTTCCCATTCCATTTCATTTCAGATACACATTTTTCTACAGCGGCATTGTGAGTGACGTCCATGTGACCGAGCGTCCCGCCAAAGTGGGCATTCTGCTAGACTACAGCCACCAGAGGCTTCTATTTATAAATGCTGAAAGTGGGCAGTTGCTCTTTGTCATCAGGCACAGGTTTAATGAGGGTGTGCACCCTGCCTTTGCGCTGGAGAAACCTGGAAAGTGTACTTTGCACCTGGGGATAGAGCCCCCGGAGTCTGCACGGCACAAATGATTATCGGCTTTCAGAGTTCGAAGGAGCAATAATTCAAATTTTGGGGTTCGTTGTTCTTTCCTTTGGGTGCCATACATTATTCAAGATGCCTCCCACACATTGACACTAATGATAGCTACATGCACAGTGATCAGCACGTGAGCACAACCGCCAAGAAAACCTTGTCTTTCTAGGGCAGCATGTGAGTAAAGTGGATGGAAACATCCGCTTTCACCTTTTGGTTTATATATGTTTGAGTTCTTCCCTAAATTAAAAGGATTTGTATCTGACTTGGGAACCCAAATAGAGAAATGGACTTCCACCTGTTTTATTAGTAAAAGAAATCCTTGGATGGACAGGTCTGAGTGAAGAGGGAAGATTGTGCTAGTAATATATCTCCTCTGACAAGAAATGTAGACTTTTTCCATGAGAAAAATGTTGCCTTGCTTCACTAAAGGATAATAGGTCCTAATCATTAAAAAAAGTGTTTTAGCCATTCTAAGTTAATAATGAACTCTTTTGTAATAATGCATACTGTAGAACATGCATCTCTTTTCCCTGAAATTTTAAATGTAGAAAAGTGCTAGATATTAGAAATTTCCATTTTGTAAATAAACGGTTAGAGTTTACAAAACTAAACATGTTATGTGTACTTATTATCTATAACTTATCAGTCTGGCATATCTGAACCAGGACAAATTGTAGAGTAAGTAACCAGCATACTTCAGTGGATTGTGATACTACTAATTTTCATGTGAGAATTTTATACATATGTTTTAAAATCTAAACACTTTTGGCCCATGGTTACAGTTGACTGCCGGAAGCTAACAAGCTCCCTTTGCTGAAATAAAGTGGTTGGTCATTTTTCAACACTATATTGAAATCTCTCAAAATCTTTCTAAAATATGTGTGCAAAACTGATAAATCTAGAATGCATGTTGAGATGATTGCTCTTATTTCCTATAAGATAAATACTTGGGTCACATTTATAGATTTTAACATTGTGAATTCAGTTATTTGTTTTCTTGAATAGAGAAATAATATCCTACTTTTGGGATATGTTCTAAAATCTATTGGTCAATAGGTAGAAAATCCAAGCTGGAGTGTAACTGCGTTAGTGGAGGCCCCTTTAAAGCCATCATACTCTGCTTTGAAATTAGGACAGCTGCTGGCAAGATAGATACTTAGTGAAATAGGAATAACTTGCTGTGTTGTCAGAAACATTATCTTCACTTTTCTCAATACTTAAAAATGTTATCAGGTTCTAACTGATCAGCAACCAATGGTCATTATTACTTTTTTTTTTTTTTGGTGGGAATAATGTGGTACGATTAAAAACAATATCATCAGCAGCAACCACATGAATTTTGGAATTTGTCTCAGTTTGGATTCCTCCAAAAGTAGAGCTGGGGGGAAAGATTTAGTGCTGGCTGTTTACATAGGAGGTGATCCCGGGAAGCACACGTGAGGAAGTGGGGAAAGTGAGACAGGAAGTGGGAAGAGCCAGGAAAGGCCTTGTTCCATGAGTGGTTATCACTGTGAGCCCCTGGGGCTCACCGTGCTGGGGGCACCTTTGGAGGCTGGCTTAAAGGTAGCCTCTTGGTTGAGCATTGTCCTGGGAGGGCATTAAACTTCCATCTCCCACCTTTCCAACTTATGTTCCTTGCAAGCTCCCATGGTCCTAAGAAAGCTCACCAAAGAAATGAGAAATGCAGGTGCCTAAAGCAGGAGTTATCAGCATACCGACAACTGTCTAATGCAGTTGCTGGTGTACTCAAGTGAGGTGGGGGTAATTGGGTCAGGGCACCAGCAGCATCTGCCATCAGGTTGGAAGCAACTCTGGAATTAAGGAGAAAACCATGATAATGGGAAGAATTCGGTCGGAAGAGTGTTTCAGCCCTTGCTAGATCATGACTTTGGACAACTCACATTATTTAGTTACACCTTTTTCTCAGAATACTTGTAAAAATCAGATTAAATAAGCACATGAAATGGCACAGCATTTTGTAGTTTATAAAACATCCTGGCAAGTGACTCCAGAGATCCCCTAAGGCCAACTGCTACCACATTCCTGATGATTAGCCCTCCTGCCTCCGACTCCATGGCAAGTGGATGGTGGGAGGTAGGACTCTAGGGTCAAGAGATTCATGTTTTAGCTGCCTGTGTCTGTTGAGTGAGAGGAGATTTCCTAGTTGGTTCCTAGGGGATTACTCCAGTACAGATAAGTAAAGTTAATGCTATTTCCCCTTATGCTCAAGCAATTCTTTCTTCCTCAGCCCTCTTTCTTTGAGGCCATATTTTTTCTTCTTGTCTTTTCTCTTCACACAACACAGACCCTCAGAGAGAGAAAAGGAAGTCAACAAATTATGGACAACATTGCTCCTCTGGAAATCTGTCAATAGTGTTTATTAGTTTAATAACATATATAGCACATGCATTATTTCTTTTAATTTTTCTAAAGACCTTGTACAGTAAAAATTATTGTCATTTTACAGATGAGGAATCCAGTCTCAGAGCAGTTAAATAACTTATTCACAATCACAGCCAACTAGTGGCAGAGCATGGATTTAGATACAACTCAACTCCAGAGCTAAGAGAATAAAATGATTATATTTAGTTTCATTTAGTTTCATTTGGTATTATGGATTATTTTCCATATTAACGTGGTGTGTAAAAATTACATGTGTGTGTACATATGTGTATACACACACATGTATTTGTGTGTACATTCATACATATACATTCCCTTCCCTTCTGAACTGGCTTCCTTCCCAAGTCTCCGTGTTATTGTTGATGGTGTCATGAAATTACCTTTGATATTTTCTTCAATACCAATGACCTTAATTAGTATTCAAAAGAGTCTACAACATTCTATTGCTGGAGAAAATATTTTCATACACGAAACTATAAGGCTGCTTCTAAGAATTGCTGCTTCCAAGGGCAAAATAAAGGAGTTTGTGGGAAAAAGAAAAAGATATGAAGATTAACTGTGATCCTTCTCTGTTAGCATACACACGGGCAACTCTGGATGGATATATTCTTTGTCAAAGGTAGAAATACATTTCTGTTCAGCAAACCAAAACACATCCCTGTGGTTGTTCCAGAGGTGCTCCTATGACATCCAACAGAACTGAAGTATCATACTTCTTCACATCCACTTATAAACTGTGTGCTTTAAGCACCAAATACTAACACCCTCCCATCAGCAGCATCCTTCAGGCCTCAGAGTGGCTTGCATCTGAAGTCCTTTCTCATCCTCTCTATTAATTATCCATTAATCATTTCAAGTGCTCAACTGCTGAAAGAACAGGACTCAAACAGTTTATACTCATGGAAGAGCTTCATCACAAGCAAAGGATACAGTACAGCCATACAGAAGAGGGATATACATTGAAAGGGATCCTGATATTGCAGGTAAAGGCTTCTTCGTCCTTCTACCTTTGAGGTGCATGGTATGCATGTTGTCTCCAGGCCTCAAACCACCATCACTGTGCATGTGAAGCTCCTTGGTACCAGGAAGCCCAAGTTTTGTTTCTGGTAGTGGGGGTGCTGGGACTCTTGTAGTGTGCTGGTTACACAAACTTTCGAACTATGCAACTAGACCTAACCTGTGAAACTCAGCTCCTCTGTGGGAAGCATCCCACAAGCCCCACCAAAACCAGTGCAAATCATAAATTCGATGATTATTAGGAAATAATACTCACAGACTGATAATCCTGCTTCAAAACAACTGATGGGCCCATGATTACAGAATGTCACTTATTTTTAGTTAATAGATTCCATGGCACTGGGCAGGAGTCAGTAGCTCTGTGGATATGCATGTGGTCAATTAAAACTTGCAGAAATGAATCCATGCTAGGCACTTACTGTCTTGCATTCTTGAACTCTGCTGCTAGGGGTGTTAAGAATAACAATAGAAAGAACTGAGTGCCTCTACTGCCGATAGCCATCCCCCCATGTCTCTGATTTGGTAACTGCTCAGGAATGATCCCAAGTAAATCCCTTAGCTGAACAAAGTTGGACCTGATTTCCATCCCACTTCACAGTGCTCAGGAGGAAACACTTTTCTGGACTGGTTTCAGAGTTGGAGATCAATACCTTTCATTTTCCTTTACAACCCTCAAAATGTATGTGGCTGTGCCCCTCTTTTTAAAGTTGTTTTAGTCTTAAATGAACTCACTTTCTTTGCTGAGTTTTGTTGCTGTTGTTTTTATAATTGGATCAGTAGTTTCAGATTCCTAAATAGCATATTAGCTGTAAGAATAGTTGGAGTATTAAACATGCTTGACTTGGAACAAAGACAACTTAGGGAAGGATATAAGAGGCCTTCAAAGATTTGAAGAGCTGTTATGTGGAAGGAAGTAGGCTAATTTTGATTTTTCCACTAGGACTAGTGGCTAGAAGTCCCAAGGTTAAGGAATTCTGCTCAAGAGAAAGGACACCAATGACAGCTGGCTCAGGGACATGCTGCTTAGCAGGTAATGAGCATTCAAAGTCAGGCTGAATGACCAACTGTCTAGAATATTAAAGGGTAGATTCTTCCTGCTTTGGGTTCTAGATTCATGGTTTTTAAACTGTGCTATTAGGGTACTGGGATTCCATAGAGGTGATTGGGGGCCACTGCTGTGTCAATGAGGGAAATTTCTTCATGAAACCTAAAACAAAATAAAGCTGAATATGAAACATCCAACTTTGCTAGCAGTCCTTTCTGATTTCTTCTTCAGCCTGATCTTCCTGCCACATTGAACAGACTAGCCTCTCCATTTTACTTTATTTTTTAAATTTCTAGCCTCTACTTTTTTTTAAAATTCAGGCAGAGAAACTAGAAAACATCAATATATAAAAACCTCTTTTACCAATATAAACTTCTTTTATAATAGAATGAGAGCAAAATTTTGCCCTCCTATCTCAGTCTCTTCTATCCTGCCCAGGCCTACTGGAATGAAAAGGCCTACTAGAGCAATTTCCTAAAACAAAGAACATTTCTCTACTCTTAGAATGGTTTCAGATTCCCCTTAGTTACTCCCTTTGGTTGATTTCTGTAGAACCAGCTAATGATTGGAAATCTTTTCTTAGCTAAGCAGTGGTCATGACTTTGTGCTGAGCTGTCCAACACTGTGGAGGACTTCACTAAATGCCAGACACTTCAGAGAGAATGGCACCCTACTAGAGTCAACATTTTATTTGAGGATTTTATAACTTTGGAAGCAGTGGGTTAAAGAATTAGGAAAAAGGAAAATAGGGACAAAAAAAGCACAGTTCATGTCATTCAGTACATATTTATTGAGTACTTACCATGGGCTGAGCACTCTTATAGGCCCTGGGGAAATGGGAGTCATTAAATCAGACAAAGTCCCTCCTTTCAAGGGGCTTATATTCTAGTGGAGGAAGACAATGAACATGGATGGGGAATAAGAACTAGAAGAAAAATAAACTATATATATAAGGGTAAGAGAATGAGGAGTAATAGGAAGTAGGGCTATTATATTTAGGTATGATGGAAAATATCTCTGATAAGGTGATATTTGAATAAAGACCTAAATGAAATGAGGGAGCAAGCTGTGAGGATATCTGTGGGGCCAGAGTATTCCATGCAGAAGGAACAGCAAGTGTAGAGGTCCTGAGGCAGCAGCATGAGAGTGCATTAGAGGACCAGTGAGGAGGCCAGCGAGGCTAGGGTGAAATAAGGAAGGGGGAGAGAATGCTATGAACGTAGTCAGCCAATAGCTGGAGACCTGTTCATACTGGCCTTAAAGGCCAACTACGGACTTTAGGTTATATTCTGAGTGAATTAACAAGAAGTAAGAGGTATAAGTGGTAGATGCAATGGCAGTCTCAAAAAAATTTGGCTTTTCACATGTTTGGGTATTATGTTTTTCAACATAAAACTGGATGTTCCATAAAGGCACCCTGGGCTGCCCTTTGCCAGCTCTCAGCTCTTGCAGAGAAAGGGCTTGGTGTAGGTGGGGGACAAGAAAAGTGTTTTTTTTTTTTCCTTTAGCTCTGTCCAGGAACCCTGTGACCTTGCTCCAGGGGGAGCAACCCCTGCTGATTAGTTGCCATTAGGACCAGCCTAATGCAGAGCTATGGGGGGAAACTGCTATTTGCAGCTGTGCTGAACTGAGTTTGCTTGCCCTTGATCAAAAGCTGGCAACCACCAAAGATAGAGAAATACAAAACACTTGAAGGAAATATTTCATATCTTTTCAATGGCATGGTTTTGCAATTACGGGGAAGATGAAGTAATGATGTCATCCAGGGAGGCTATCTGGTCAGACAGGGCCTTGTGGATGTATATATGTGTTTGTGTGTGAGTGTGTTTATGTGTTCATCTGTATGTTGTACATATTTCGTATGTGTGACTATATATATAATGTGTTTGTGTGCATGTGTGTGTGAGGTTGGGGGAGGTAGAATTGTCATTACAGTTCAGAGCTGGTTTTCCCATTGAAGATTTAGAAACTGAATTCATCAGAGCTCTCAAAGGTTGTCAGGTCCACAGGGACTCACCCATATTGATTAAGCCTAAAAAAGACTCATTAATGATTTAGAATGCCAATTGCTTAATTAATAGTGAGAAAACAAATTGCCAAACAGGCTGGAGAATACAAAGCTGCTGGTCAGAGGATTCTCTCTCTAGGTCCCTGAGCTCCAAGGCCTGCAGGCATTTATCATGGTTAGTGTTGAGCTTTATGCACTACCTGTGGGTGCTTACCTCTCAAACCCCACATGCTCAGGAATTGACATATTGTCACATGGAAAGTCTCATGACAATCAAAAGTTGTTTGGTGACCAAAGCAAGTTATATGGATGCTCCAACTGATGAGCACTATAAAACTGCCATGGCCAGACATGGGTCCAAACATTTGGGTTTGCTGCTCTGAGTAGTCTCTCCCAGCATCAGCACTGGGTTTCCCTGAGAAATCTTTGTTGTTTGGGGGTTCTTATCTGTTCAGTCCAACTTTTTATATTTACATTCTATTATTTATTTATTTATTTATTTATTTATTTATTTATTTATTTATGCCTATAACACCTAGTCTTCCTAGGTGGTCTCCCATCAGGCGCAATCCTGCTTAACTTCTGAGATCAGACATGGGGCTTGTTCAGGGTGGCATGGCCATAGACCATGGACCTTGGCTCCACTAGGGCACGAACCCAGGACCTTTTGAATGTAAAGCAGACGTGCTAACTGCTACACTATGGAACCACGTCCTGTATTTATGTTAAAAAAAAAATGCCTCAAGACCATTTCTTAGACTATGGTTTTCTTCTTCATTTTGTGAATATTTGATTAGATTTCTAGGCCCTATTCCTCCTACTTTTGATCTGAAAAATATCAGCCCTGGTTTGATAACCATTGCAGATGATAGAATATTATCTATTATGAGATGATCTTACTAATTTAATAGAAAAAAGTTATACTTGCAAATTCTTTCCTTTTCTTTTTTAATTTTAAAACTTAAAAAGTTAGACATTTATACAATCCATGAAATGACTCCCCCCAGTTACTCTGGCACCCATCTGGCACTACACACAGCCATTACAGTAATATTGACTATATAGAAAGAAACCACACTTGCAAGTTCTTATGCGACATTTTACTCCCTCTCTCATGGAATGACTGCATATGGGAAAAGGAGGACAGATTCATTCAAGGATTTGTTGTATTTGATGAGAATAGTTCAGAACACAGACCCTGGAATCATGAGTTGAAATATGGCATTGCTACTTCAAACTGTGTGAGTGGGCAAATTGTTTAGCCTTTTTTAAAGTCTTCATTGTAAGATAGGAATAGTGCTAGTTACACCATAAAGTTGTTCGTTCATTCATCATTCATTCATTTGAGTACTAAGTAAGGTAGGGATCAAGCACCAGGGATCCAGCAGTGATCAAAACAAATATCACTGCCTTCAGGAAGTTTACATTCTAGTGAGAGGCCAAACATGCAATAAAGGAGATAAATAAGTAAACTATTTGGTGTCAGAAAGTGATTAGTACTATAAAGAAAAAGAAAGTGAGGAAGAGTTGTTGTGAGACATAAATGAAAGAATTAATCTATGTAAATTTCTTAACAGAGTACTTGTCTTATAACAATAGCAAACATTTTAGCTGTTATAATTCAGCCACAACGCAAGGACTTATTACAATTAAAGCACTTAGTGTATCCCTTAGAATACCATGCATCCACAAATAGGCATGCTATCCATCACCACTGTATCTCCAATGAAAGTTGACTATTTTCCTGTTTTTATTCATTGTAAACATTTAGGAAAACATTTATAACAGAAGATAAATTATTCTTAATCTCATCACTCAGAGAGAAGCAATGTTAATATTTGTTGTGTAGTTTGCCAGACTCTGCTTCTCTTTTCTTCTTTGGACACACACACACACGCACACACACCCTACACTTAAAAAATGTAGATAAAATCACTTATATAATCTGCTTTTATTGTTTAAAGCTATGACATGAACATCTCTCATCAACAAATATAGGTTTATGTTACTATTTTAATGCCCAATTGCAACCTAGTGGAAAGATGGATTTTAAACTACTCAACTGGTTCATTTATTGATAGATATTCAATTGATTTCCAAGTTTTTATTTCTATAAAAATGCTTTGGTTTTAAAGGCACCAAAAATTAAACTTTCTATTTAGCCTAGAGTTTTTTCTTGGGTTTCTCTTGGGAAACTGTGTATTGTTTCCATATTTACTATGAATTTAAATCAGTTTCTATAAACCCAGCTGGGAAGACTTTCATGGGGCACGCTTGGAGCCCAGTTTTGTTTACGGCCAATTCAATGTAATTATATTTAACTATATTTCATTTAAATATATTTTTTAACATCTACCATGTTAGAACACCATACTGATTCCAGCTGGGAACCAAGATGAGTAAGACACAACCCCTGCCTTTAAGGGGGCCAAAACAGAAACATAGAGATCTGTCAGACAGCATATAGACCAGAAAAGTTATGGGGTTCCAAAGTAGGGAGAGAACATATATGTTTCTGGTGACCAAAATAATAAATGTTAGTTTTATGTCACCAGCATGTTGAATGAGCAAGACTCCTCGGATATAGTTATAAATGCCATTTTTATTTTTGTCTCCTTGTGCCCTTTTACGTTTAGTCAACAGAAGAAAGTTCTAAATGAAAATGCAGACAGAGAAACTTGGGAGGACTTAGGTGGCTTTCTTAGAAGAAATGTCTAAGCTAAGGTGTGATGGCTGAGTAGAAGTTAGCCAGATTGAGGGGAATGGGTTATGAGAACAGGAGAGGGGAAAAGGAAAGTGTTTCTGATGGAGAGGAGGAGGTGAAATAGCTTGATGTCTTATTGGGACTTAAAGATCAGTGTAGCTGGGAGTGGCAGGGGGCGGCTGCCAGTGGCTGTGGGGGTGACTCTAAGATATGGCTGCGGAGGGCTCCTGTGGTAGAAAAAATTTTCTGTGAATATCCCCAGGTTTTAGCTTAGGGCATCATACAAAATGGGTAGTAAATAAATACTATCAAAAGTGAAGTCTGAAAATTTTATAGGTTTTTATTTCTTCTTTAATACAATTTACGTTCTCAAGATTCAGAACCACCATGTATCAGCTCCCTACTTCTTTCTCTTTACTGGAAAATTTGACAGCCATCTCTAAACAGATCTTGGTAAGTCAAAGGAAGAAAAAGGTTGAGGTACTTCCAGAAGAAGCTCCACAGTTTGTTTGCTAGTAACCAACTTTTCTCTGGTAGTAATGCTTGAAAGTAAGTGAAGGATTGAAGCCTCATGGTCAAGAATTATCATTCAAAGTGAATACACTTGACTTGCTTAATACATAAGCTATTTCAAAGGTCATTTTTTTAAGAAAAATGTTGATCAATGGTATCTTTCAGGAAATCAACTTGGTTGAAATATTATTTATACAGCTTTTCATTTTTCTCTTCTTTCAATGAATTAAATTATAACCAAACTTACTTCTTGATTTACATTTCTCCTTAATTATTCTGAGCTAAGTTCTATCCTGCAGAGCTCCAGAAAATAGATAAAATATGCATCTGAGTGTTGAATAGCAGCAGCAGACACCTACACACCAAACCCTGGCTGTGTGGGACACTGCCATTTTCCTCAAGTTATTTCAGGTCAGAAACACCTCTGCTTCCAAAGAATGGCATTTAGCCCCCCCCCCCACACACACACACACACACATGGTCTTTGTGTGCACCAAATAATATGAGAATCAGGGAGCAGTACATTGTTCTGCACCCTCTAAGAATAAGTTTAGGCCTACTTTTCTGTTGCTATAGGCATAGAAGCGATTCTGCAATTATTCAGCCCAATAGGAAACCCTGTGAATTACCTCTGTAGGGCTTGGAGTTGAAAATTAGAAAATAATTTTGCTTTATTCCCATCCAGTTAGCTGAGTTTCTTTTAAAATCACATTAGTACATATCATTGTGGAGCTTTTGGAAACTACAGAAAATTATGGTGACTAAAATAAAAACTATCCATAATTCTGCAGATTTCCTTTGGCTCTGGGCCTTTTGCCTTCTCTCTTCCCCTAAAGCCAATGCAATGCCTAGAGGTGACACAGGCATCTTGCAACCTTGAGGATAAAATTCATATATTGTGAGCATGAAGGCGCATAAAGATTGGAGCCTGGATTCTAAAGACATTGTTAAGACACCATTCTGGTTCTCTGTTGCCTACCTCTAAACTTTTTGTTGCTTGAGTTAAATAAAACTCTGCCCTTTTAAGCCACTAAAATAACTTTCTATTGTAGTATTACATACATTCAGAAAAGTGCTAAGCAAGTTTACAAGATGGTAAATGTTTTCAAAGCTTATATATATGTAGACATGTATATTAATATGTGTAGACATGTAGTACATGTATATATATATACATACATATATATAAAAAGAACATCATAGTTAGGTGACGCCCAGTCACTCCCACTTCCTTAAGTAACCAGTATCTGAAAGTAACCATAGATTAGTTTTGTCTGTTTTTGAACTTTATATGATTGAAATCACACAGTGTTTTTTCTCTCTGTTTCTGGCTTCTTCTGCTCAACATGATATTTGTGAAATTTGTCCATGCTGTTGTGTATAGCAGTATTTGTTCATTCTTTTTTCTGCATAGTAGTATAATTTAGGAATATGCTGCAATTTATTCATTCTGCTGTTGATACGACATTTGAGTTGTTTCTAGTTTGGGGCTATTACAAAAAGTACTGCTATAAGCATTCTTGTACATATCTTTTAGTGAATATGTACACCACTTTCTCTTGGGAAAATACCTAGGAATAGAATTGCTGTGTCATGGCATGCGTATGTTCAGCTGCATTCAGTAACCACTGCCAAAGTAAGTTCCAATTTCCACTCCAACCAACATTATATGAGTTTCGGTTGCTTCATATCCTTGCTATTGCTTAGTATTATTTGTTCACTTTAACTGTTATGATGAGTATATAGCAGTACCACATTGTAGTTTAAATTTTTATTCCCTCATGCTTATAGAAGTAGAACACATTTATACATACTTATTGAATATCTGAATATACTTTTTAAAGTTTCTGTTCAAATCTTTTGCCTGTTTCTATTGTGTTGTTTGTTTTGTCTTTTTGTAGGATTTCTGTATATATTCTGAATATGAGTCCTCTGTTGGAAATATATTTTACAAACATCACCCCTAATCTGTACTTTAATTTTACATTCTCTTAATTATATTTTTGATAAACAGAAATTTTATTATTTAGAAAATTTCAGTTTATCCTTTCTCATAGTTATTTTTTTGTCCAATTTAAGAAATCTTTGCCCACCCTATAGTCATAGAGATATTTTTATATGTTTCTTTAAAATTTATTGTTTTATTTTAGCTTTCACATTTAGGCTTTATAGATGTGTGTGTAAATACATATATATCTATAAACACATATATAATTGGTATATATAATATATATGTAATTGATTTTTTGTGTATGGCATGAGGTAGAGTTCAAAATACAGTTTTTCCCTCATTGAAAAAAAGATGACCTAGTCCCATTTATAAAAGATCACCTCTTCCTCATAGCACCTTTGTCTCAAATGCTGAAGACATTCAAATTGCTTTTTTTGTTGCTACTAGCAACCAGAGAATCACACATTTGGCATATATGTATGGGTATGAGCATGCTAACTGTTCCATTGTAATGATGTACCATTATCTATTTAACCAATACTCTGATGTTAGACATTTGTTTCTAACTATTCATTATTATAAATGATTCTAAAATGAATATCCTTGTCCATAAACATTTGCACATACATCTCATTATATTCTTTAAGTTCCTAGAAATGGAATGTGTCTGTGGTTATAATAAAAAATTTCAACATTAAAGCCTGCCTATTTATTTCTTATACTTGGAATGCAAACTAAGAATGCAAGCAGGTAGTTCTTATACTGAACATATTGTTCCTGCTTTTTCTTTTAGGTCATAGATTTCTTTTTCCCTTTATTTTGCTGTTGTCATTTTCTTTTTTTTTTTCATAGGCTATAAAGGATCCAGGAATGAAATGAGAATAATATGATGTTTTGGTGGGGAAAGAGGGGATATGGTGGTAGGGAACTGCTTTTAAATACTCTCTACCTCACAATTATTTATATTTTATTTTTAAAGCCAATGAAGAAATGAAGAGATGGAGAGAAGAAGCAGAGTAGCGGGGAAGTGGAGCTTCCACTCTAAAAGGCTTATGAAAGACTTAACTCAGAAATATTGCAGAGTAATTGTAGTAACCTATCCTAAGCCAGAGAAGACTGAACTAATGGTGTCATTAGGGCAGGTCTGCAGACTTTCATAAAATTGACCCTTCTGAGTTGGAGAAGGGGTCCCTCTCAAGTTACTATGGTGATGCAGGGTTTACTGGGAGGGCTTTGACTTACTGTCACAAAATCAGGGATCTACGCTTCAGAGAAAACTCGAAACTACTATCCCTTAAGGTTCAAGAAAAAGGTCTTGTTGAGTAGATTTGAAATGCTAACAAGGGTTGGCTAGATCCTAAGCTACAGCGACAGTACTGCAACTCTCTAACACTTGCAGGTCTTCACTGCCTCCTAGCCCAGAGAAATCTGTCTGCCCCTAAAGGAAGGGCCCATGAATGGTTTGTGCTGGACCTAAAACAATAATGCTTGGGCAATAATTATAAGCATTTGGGAGGAAACTGAGGAAGGTGATAGGGCAGCCTGAGAACTCCTAGAGAAACATGGATGTTTTTATACCTTTTAGGAGTGGCTCATCCACCACTACTGAGCATCTAGGAGAGTGCCTGGGCCACAGGGGTTGAAGCCTTGGAAGGAAGAGATGGAAATAGATGCTTTGGGCAGGAATTCTCTAGGGGCACTTGATGAGCTCTGGCAGTCAAGTCAAGCTATGGCCAGAGTTTAGGAATTTTTAAATAAACCTCTCTGTTTCCATGCTTTTGTATTTTCTATCTTGTTGTTATTGTTGCTGTTATGAGTTAGCTTTTATTTTCTTCACAATGTTTATTTTGAAAATCTCTGAGCCGAAGAAATTTAGGGGGGAAAAAGTTCCAGGCTGTTGTGGGTTAAAATGCATCTCATAAAATGATATGTTAAAGTCCTAACTCTGGTACCTATGAACATGACCTGATTTAGGAATAGGGTCTTTGCAGATATGATCAACTGAAATAAGGTTGACTGTAAATCCAATGAGTGGTGTCCTACAGGGAGATAGGTATTTGGAGACACAGATATGCTCACACGGAAGAAGCACATGTGAAGACACAGGCAAAGGTTGGAGTGATGCATCTATAAGTCAAGGAATGTCAATGATTGCTGGCAACCAGCAATCACTAGAAACTCAGAAGAGGAAAGGAGGAATTCTCTGCTAGAGCCTCAGGAGGAGGCACGGCCCTGCGGACACTTTGATTTTGGAGTCTTCAGAATGATGAGAGAATAAATTTTTGCTATTTACATATGGGGATTTGTTATGGCAGCTCCAGGACACTCATGCACAGGCTGTGGGGTTAGAGCACCCCTGGTAAGGAGAGTGTCCCAGATGAAGATCTGAGCAAATGTGTTGGTGGTGCAAAGATAGAACTATACTTAGCTATAGAATGGTTCTGGCCTACAGTGTTCCCTTACAGCATGACTAACCCAAGTCACGTGGAGATTTAGAGGCACTGAGACCTTCAAGGCACAGTACATAGGTCTAGCTGTACCTGAATTTTAAAAAATTGTGATAAGAAACATATAACAGAAATTAACCATCTTAACCATTTTTAAATGAATGGTTTAGTAATATTAAGTATATTCACATTATGTAGTACCTGAACACATTTTAGGGTTGAAGATACCATATTTTAAAAAAGTGATCATCATACAAATATTCTTACTATTCAGTCCCTGAATACTAAGTACAGCCTGAGTCTTAGTGATGATTCTCTCCCTTATGGGTACAAAGTTTACATTGAGTCAAGCAGGTTAATATGAGGTTTTGGATTAAGATTTTTTTTTTTAATATTACACTCCTTTTTATTTGTTATTATTTTAAAATAATTTAATATTTCAGTTACAGTTGGCATACAATATTATATTAGTTTCAAGTGTACAACATAGTAATGAGACATTTACATAACTTAAAAAGTGATCACTCCAATAAATCTAGTATCCACTGACACCATACATAAAATTATTATAATATTACTGACTGTATTCTTTATGCTATACTTTACATCCCCATGACTATTTTGTAACTACCAATTTGCACTTCTTAATTCCTTCCCCTTTTCACCTACCTCTTAACACACCTCCCATCTGGCAACCCTCAAAATGTTCTCTGTATTTATGAGTTTGTTTCTGTTTTGCTTGTTTATTTTGTTCTTTAGATTCCATATATAAGTGAAATCAAATGGCATTTGTCTTTCTCTGTCTGACTTACTCCAGTCAGAACAATACCCTCTAAGTCCATCCACATTGTTGCAAATGGCAAGATTTCATTATTTTTTATGACTGAGTAATATTTCATTGTATATGTATGTCCATTCATTCATCGATGGACACCCAGGTTACCTCCATATTTTGGCTATTGTAAATAATACTGAAATGGACAAATGGATCTCTTCAAAGTAGTATTTGGTTTTCTTCAGATAAGTACCTAAAAGTGAGATTTCTGGGTTCTTTTTGTCTCTTATTATAACTTTTGTTTTAAAGTCTATTTTGTCTGGTATAATTGTTGCTACCCTAGATTTTTTTTTATTTTTACATTCATGAAATATTGTTTTCTATCCTTTTACTTTCAGTCTGTGTGTCTTTCAACCTGAAGTGAATCTCCTATAGGCAGCATAGGTAAGGGTCTTGTTTTCTTATGCATTCAGCCACATTATCTTTTGATTGGATCATTAAGTCCATTTACATTTAAAGTAATTATGATAGATATGTAGTTATTGCTACTTTATTTTCCTGTTTTTAATTTTTTCTCTTCTTCTTCTTAAAAAAGTTCCTCTAACATTTCTTGTAATACTTGTTTGGTATTGATAAATTCCTTTAGCTTTTTCTTGTCTGAGAAGCTCTCAATCTGTCCTTCAATTCTAACTGATAGTTTTGCTGGGTACAGAAACCTCGGTAGTAGGTCCTTGCTTTTCATCACTTCCAATATTTCATGCCACTCCCTTCTGGCCTACAAAGTCTCTGCTGAGAAATCAGCCGACAGTCTTATGGCCTACCCCTGTGATGCAAATATTGATACACTTGATGTTGTCCCAGAGGGCCCTTAAACTCTCCTCATTTTTTTGGATTCTTTTCTCTTGTTGCTGTTGTGATTGAATGTTTTTTGCTACTTTATCTTCTAAATCGCTGATTTGACCCTCTGCTTCATCTCCTGATTCTCTCTAATGTATTCTTCATTTCAGTTATTATGTTCTTCATTTCTGACTAGTTCTTTTTTATGTTTTCTATCTCCATTTTTATTTTTTCTATCCCTTTGTTAAATGTCTCACTGAGTTCATCTACTCTCCCACTAAGTTCACTGAACATCCTTATAACTAGTATTTTGAACTCTGCATCTGGTAGATTGCTTGTCTCCATTTTGTTTAGTTCTTTTTCTAGAGATTTATTCTGTTCTTTCATTTGGGACATATTTCTTTGTTTCCCCATTTTGGTTTGTTTCTGAGTATTAGGTAGAGCTGCTATGTCTCCTGGTCTTAGTAGAGTGGCCTTATATAGTAGGTGTGCTGTGGGGCCCAGTAGTACTATCTTCCCTAGTCATCTGAGCTGGGTGCTCCAGGTGTGTCCCTAGTGTGGGTTTTGTGTGCCCTTCTGTTGTAGCTGAGCCTTGGTTGCTGTTTGCATGTCAATGAGAGGGATTTACTTTTGGGCTGATTGGTTGTAAAGACTAGCAGATGAGGGGCTGACCTGTAGAGCAAGATTCACTTTAGCAGGGCTCTGATGCCTGCTCAATCTGCCCTTTGGATGTGTTCTCATTGAATACAGCTCCAGATGGTGCTTGGGCTCCTGAGAATCCAGACACCAGGTATGCTGTCCTGGGAGGGGACTTGCCACAGGCCAAGTTCAGCAGCAGTCTGTGTCTTTCCCGAGGCCACCTGGCAAGAGTTACCAAGCCATCTGCAGATAGTTACCTCCTGTGCTGGGCTTAGAGGTGCCCAAGAGGCTACATGGCAAACTGAGGCCTGCTGCCACTAGTGCTGGGCTTGGGGCTACTCAGCAAGAAGTATGGGGCATGCCGAGGCCAGATGCTGCTTTTTGGGTTTTGTGAACTTTGAGAGATTTTGGAAAGTCCACAGCATAAGCCAAGACAGGCTGTTTGTATGGAAAAGCCACTGGAAGTGGCTTCAGTGGGCCCTCAAGTTGGGTGGTACGGGGTTCTCAGTAAATCAATGGGCAGGGCCAACAGTGTTAGCCACGTTGACAGAGGCTCAATTATGGCGACTGCCTATGTTTGCATGAGGGGAACAGCGAGGGCTCCACAGAGGAACAATGGCTTCTCACAGCACTTCTGTCTGGGAGAAAGCTGTCCCTCCAGCCCTCACCTGGAGCCAGACAATTCAGTTCCTCCCCATCTCCTCAAGCACCTGCCCCAGTGCTGGAGCTCAGAGGAAGGGAGTCTGTCAGCTTTAAGTCCATATGCGGGACCCTAAAGGGGAATGTCTGCAACTCCTGCAGCCTTCTGTCTCATTCAGTCACAATCTCTGCTGATTTTCACAGTTAAAGGTTTTGGGGACCTCTCTTCTTGGCACTGAAAACCTGAACTAGGAAGCCTAATGTGGGGCTGGGACACCTCACTGCTCAGGAGAGACCTCCATAGCACAGATATCTTCCTGATTCTTGACTGCTGCAAGCAGGGTGTGGGACTAGCCTGTTCTGCATCTCCATCCCTCCTCCCAGTCTCAAGGTGGCCTCTTCTGTATGTGGCCGGTTGTAGAACTTCTGTTCTACCAGACTTCAGGCAACTCCCAATGATGGTTGTTTTGTAGTTTAGTTATAATTTTGATGTGGTCATGAGGGGAGGCAAGCAAAGCATCTACATACTATGCCATCCAACCTAAGTCTCGAATTTTGAAGTTTTTAAGGTCATCTCTTAGTAACTAAATTTAAAGTTAATGTCATGCTTCATATAAAATCATACATTAAATTGGCTTTGGTCAATCAATGCTAGGTTTAAAAAATAAGAGAAACTGGGACATTCTTGTTCTATTATGATAAATGTTGAGATTACTCAAGGATATTGTTATAGACAATGGGATGTGGAATTCAGTTGGTCTTGCACAGTGCTTGCTGCTTTCAAGAATGAGGAGAAAATTGACAGTCTGATGAAGAAAGGCTTTGTGGAGGAAATAACCTTCAGAAATAAGTCGAATGTTGTCACAGGCAATCCTAGTTTAGTTATTATAGAAAGTGCAGAGGAGATCAGTGGATCAAAAATAAAAAAAGTACATGAGCACTCCTGAGGAAGCCAGCAGATGAGTTGCTCAAAAGCCAGGAGGAGCCTTCTAGTCTATTCTGAGCTTAATCCAGGTCTGTATATAGAGCCTTGTAAACCAAGACAGGTATGTGTGTGGTAAGGAGGAGGTTCCTCTTGGTCCCCTGGCTTGGTCTTCCTTAGCATCTGAGTCTGACCTTTCTGGGGTATACTGCTCAGGTTGAAGAAGCAATGCATCCCATCTTCTTCCCAACTGCCTGAGCTACCTGAGCCAATTGTACTGAGTTTTTAAAACTGAGATGCCCCAAGCAGGCACTTGCTGAAAGTAAAGAGCACAGACACAACACTCCCTTCTTCTACTCTCCCCTCTGAAGGGACATTTTCATTGATGGTGCTCATCTTCTGGATGTGGCAATGGTGGGTGGGATAGTGATTACCTGTTTAGATTGCGGTCTGGCTGAACTGAGGTCCTACCTAGTCACTTGGCCCCAGGGAGGGGCCAAGACTGTCAGGTCAAACATCTTCTCAATGCATAGAATACAACCACCCTATTGGCCCTGTTCTACTGCTTTTGATGTCAGAGATGCAGATTAGGGCTTGCTGGTTTCATTTAAAGTTGATTAGGGGAAAAAATCTCAGTTTATCTGGTCAGGATAGTGCTTCAATAACAAAACTAGAAAGCTTCATGGCTTACAAACCAAAGTTATTTATTGCTTTTGCTGAATGTCCATTGTGAATTGGCTCTGGCTCTGTTCCTTCTTATTTTCACTCTGGGACCCAGGCTGGTGCAACAGGCCCTATCTAGAACAATGTTATGTCCTGCAGAGAAGAAGCTCAGTGAACCTGCCATTTGCTCTTAAAACTTTTGCTTGGAAGTGATCCAAGGCTCCTTTGTTATACAACCCAATACAAACACTAAAATCAGGAAGTTAATATTGAAACATCACTATCATCTAATTCTCTAATTCCCATTCAAGTTGCATTAATTGCCCCATGAATGTCCTTATACGAAAAAAAAAGCATATGTTTCTGAATCATATGTTGCATTTTGTTATGTCTTTTTAGTCTTCATCAATCTGGAACAATTCTTCAGTGTTTTCTTGACTTTCATAATCTTGATCCTTTTGAAAATTAGAGACAAGTTATTTTGTAGAATAACCCTCAAAATTGGGCTTCCTTGATGTCTTCTTAGGATTAGATTAAGGTTATTATTATATTTTTTTTGGTAGAAATATTGCAGAAATGTTGCTGTATTCTTCCCATTGCATAAGGTGTTAGGAAGAAAATGTCATATAAGAATACATAGCAAATAATTATTTCATTTATATCATGTTAAAAACACCTACAAAACTAAATAATGTATTTTTAGAGATACATACATATCTTGTAATGCTATGAAGAAAAGCAGAAGAATGATAAACATAAATTCAAGACAATGATAAATACAAATTCAGAATAATGTTAAAATCTAGAGAAGAGGGAGAGGAATGTGATTGGGAAAGAGTTTATAGGGGCTTCAACTCTTATTCTTTATACCTTAAATAGAAATTGTAAATCTTCTTTCATTTGCATGAAATATTTCATAATATTGGAAGAAAAACCCCTCATTTCAGACTTGCATTTTCCCAATTTTGTAGTCATCTAATGGAAGTTTTTCTGGTCTTCACGCTGTCATTTGGGAACCATGCCCTAGCTCTCAATGATGATGCAGACCTATAGTCTCTGTGTATCCCTGTTTCTCCAGCCTAATTATTAATAGTGCTTTCAAAGTGTTGTGGTTTAGAGGATAAATTAATTATATCAAGTTCTACCTATGTGTATACAACACTTTTATTCTCAAAAGTTCAGAGTACTTAAAGAACTACTTCTTCCTCTCAAACCTCATCCATTTTATAGATGATAGGAAGGCATTTCTGAAAGAATCAGTGATTGAACTTGGTTCTATAATTGGCCAGTCTCAAAGCAAGAGCGGGAACTGGATCTTTTTACTTCCTTCAAATGCTCTGTTTTTGTGCTGCCTCTGCCTTAACTGAATCTTAGTTAAGATGCTGACCCCATAAACAAGAGTGATCATATCAATGCCATTGATCACCATGTCTAGAACAAGATTTAGGGAAAGGGCCTTTTGAGAATATGTAGGTGATAGCTGGGAGACTGGCAGCAATTCAACATGACAAGTGAGATGTATGTTTTGATTTTTAATATACCTTGGTTATAATATACAGAGTGAGAAGTTTTTGGCCTATGAACATTATGCAAGAGATATTATTTGCCATGATAAACTAAAAAAATTTACGAGACTACAATAAATACCTCTTGTGTACAGACCCTTCTCTGTCTCACTCAATATTCTGTCTTTGGCCTCAGCCACTTTCACAAGAGGGTATATCTTCCTTTATGACATCAGCAGCAATGACAGGTTGGGATGGAAGAAGTGCCAGTCGCAACTTCCCCTCAATAATAAAAAATGCACCAATTCATGTCCCTGAAGTATTTATAGTTTTAGACTGGATGTAAAGAATTTTCTTAGTTTACTTAGTTTATTAACTATATAAAATATAGTTCTTTTATTGATTTAAAGTTCCCAATTTTTTGCAGTGTTGAGGTATAATTGATGTGTAATAAATGGCACACACTTAAAGTGTACAGAATAATGAGTTTTCCCATATATTCAAATCCATAAAACCATCACCACAATTAAGATAGTGAATATATTCATTACCCTAAAAGTTTCCTGTGTTTCTTTGTAATTCATCCCCACTCCCTACATAACCCTGTCCCCAAGCGATTGTTAATCTACCTTCTGTCACTGCAGATTAGTTTGCATTTTCTAGAATTCTATATAAATGAAATCATATAATATACACTATTTTTTTGGGGGGGCGGGGAGGTCTGGCTTCTTTTACTCAGATTAAGTATTTGGAGATTCAACTGTGTTGTATGTATCAATTCATTCCTCTTTCTTGCTGATTTATATTCCATTGTATGAATATACTACACCTGTTTATTATTGATGGGCATTTAGGTTGTTTATAATTTGGGGCTATTACAAATAAAATTGCTGTGAACATTTATGTATAAATCCATGTATAAACAGATGCTTTTGTTTCTCTTGAATAAATACCTAGGAGTGGAATGTCTGGATCATGTGATAGATGTATGTTTACCTTTTTAAAAGAACTGACAAAATTTCCAAATTGGTTTAACTATTTAAGATTCCCACCAGCAGTATATGAGAGTTTCCAATTTTTCCATATTCTAGCCCACACTAGCTTGGTCAGTCTTTTTCATTTTAGCCATTCTGGTAGATATATAGAGGTATGTAACTATGGTTTAAATTTTTATTTCACTGATAATTAATGATGTTGATCATTTTTTCATGTGCTATTTATATTTTTGGGGTGAAGTTCTCATTTTTAAATTGGATTGTTTGACTTTTTATTATTAAATTTTTGTAACAGTTTTTATATATTTTAGGTACAAGTCCTTCGTTCAATATATGTGTTTCAAATATTGTTTTTCTAACCTGTGGCTTGCCCTTTCCACTTTCATAATGGTTTATTTTGAAGAGAAAACAATTTTGTTTTCAAGTCCAGTTTATTGATTTTTTAAAAAATAGTTTCTATTTGTGTCCCATTTAGTAAGCCAAAATTATTAAGATTTTCTTCTATAGTTTCTTCTATAGTTTTAGTTCTTATATTTAAATTTGTGATTCATTCTAGTTAATTTTTGTGTATAGCATGAGGTAAGGGTCAAAATTCATTTTTTTTTCATAGAACTAACCAGTTGTTACAGCACCATTTGTTGAAAATATTCTTTCTTCATTGAAATGCCTGGGCACCTTTGTTGAAACTCAATATGCCATATATGTGTATTTCCTATTCTGTTTCATTGACCTATATGTCTATCTTTATGCCAATATCACACTATCATAATTATATTTTTACTGTATATGTATTTTTATTTTTACTTGATTACTTTATTATGTTTTAAAATCAGCTCCTCTAATTATGTTTTGACATAAAGTCTAGCAAAATTTTTTTAGTTTTGTGAACTTTAATCAAAACTCCGTATAGCCTTTATCACTCTAAACTGAGAAGTCTTAAATTTTCTGTTATTTTCATATCTAGAAACTTGGTAATAATTATTTTAGTGGGTTTTTTACCCCATTGCTTCCATTTCTAATGTGCTTTCTATGAATATGAAAAACATATGCTTTGTACATGAGTAGGCATAAGAAAGAATTGCTTTTCTTCTCCTATTGTTATTATCATTATAACTACTATTGTCATTATCATTACTTCACACACACTTTGGTTTCCAACATTCTTCCTGAATATACAAACCATTTACTCTGGCTTTGGCCAGTTTAATTGACCCAGGTTAATTTCTTAATGAAATTCTTAATCAGGTTAATTTCTTATTTATTTCTTAAAGAAATACATAACTCCTAGCTTCCATAAACAATGACTCCTAGGTTCCATACTGGCTATTCTAGTGAATGTATTAAGGTATCTCATTGTGATTTAATTTGTATTTCCCTAGATTTATGATGTTGATTATAATGACATACACTTCCTGAGACATAATAGAAAACTCAGATTTTATTATTTTATAAGTATAATTTAAATTCTTTCTCCCCATCACACTGATCCTTTTTCAAGTATCTTGCCCATTTACCTATCTTTGAGATACCATGCTGTGGTTTTCCCTGATCAGATTATTGTCTAGTAACCTGAAAAGACTTCTGAAAACTGAAATACATGAGTATTTCTTATTCTACATTTAATTAAAAAAAAAATTTAAATAAGAGTTGTCTTGCAGTTATCCCTAAAAACCCCACTGCAATTTTATTCCATTGAGAGGTTAATTTATTTGTCCTTGTTCTTTGTTTTCTGTTTTAAACCAGTGTTGTATTTATGATAAAATTTTCCAATCCCCAAACTAATCCCTAACAGTATAATTTTTAAGAGTGGAGTGTGTGTGTGTGTGTGTGTGTGTGTGTGTGTGTGTGTGTGTGAGAGAGAGAGAGAGAGAGAGAGAGAGAGAAATTATGTCAAAGCTTTGGGAAAATGCAGATCATAAACTCACTTCGCAATCTCGGGCTTATATCCCTGCCTCCCTTGCTTGATGAAACCAGTCAAATTTTTGTTCAAGTTTCAGCAAAATTCCACTCTAAGTGATGTTATGACTTTAAGTGGGGGCAATTCTTTCTAGCTCTCTTACAGCATTTTGGAGGAAATGGAAGGGAGGCTGACAGGCAAAGTTGTTAAATGTTAAATCAAAAGCTGAAAAGTAATGCAAAGTAATTCAAACTCCAAATGAGAGAGTTCAGGAGGGACTTTTCATAATGAAGGGGGGAAAATGTCAAACCAGTGGTAATTAGGGAAAAGTCAAATGCAGGATTGAAATCTCCCTTCTTAAAATAAAGGGCTACTCTGACTTTATTGCCTCCCTACTCTTTCTTTTTTAAATTAGGGATGAGGAAGGTGACAAATTCTAGAAAAGGTAGATGGAGAGAAAGCAAAAAAAAAAAAAAAACAAAACTGCTGGCTGAGCAAGAACTGAGGGTGAGAGGCCCCACTTTTTGCTTAAAAAGATCTGAGAACTGAGTGAAAAGCTGCCAACAGCAGGAATATGACCTTACAGAAATAGAAAAAAATGACCTTTCTCTAAAATCTAGAGAGAAAAGATGAGGGTGTTAACTAGTTAGGGAAAAAAAATCACTGCATATTGGAGTGTTGAAAAGACCTTAGAGGTCATGGAAACCAACCCCACATTTTACAGGCTGGCCAACAGCTGAGGAGAATGAGCCATCAGAGTCCAAATTGGTCTGCCACAGCATAATATGTTTGCATTTGAACTAATAAAAGATAACACCCCCCAATCTTCAAAGATATTGTACACTCCTAGATGTTACAGCCTTTTTCTTGTGGCTTTTAGTAACACTTAGCACCATCATATCTCTGTTTAAGAAGTACCAGGTGAATTGACTTGCTGAAGAGCCATAGCTTATTTTATGAGATTTTAAAAATTTTAGTTTTTAAGTATTTAGAAAGAAGTATCATCATTATATTTGGTGTTTAATCAATACTTCTGTACAGTTTGATTATTTAAATAAATAGATATGATATTTGAGCAATGTTATGGTATGAAGTTCAGCACTGACACCACAAATTCACCTGGTGGCCAAGTAGATCAGGGCTAAGGAAAGCAAGGCTCTTCATTCCTGCCATCCTCGTACCTAGCTTGGGCCTAGTTTGGGCTGCTAGAACAGCCTCCAGTTGGTCTTCCCATCTCTTCTCTTGCTCCCTTCCAATCCATCTTTTGCCCCAGCCCTCAGAGTAACCTTTTAAAAATGCAAATCTGGTCATATCGTTTTCTTGCTAAGTACTCTTGCTAGCAACTCACTGACCACAGCTACATTCTAAACTCCTTAGCCTTCAAGTGTTCCTCTCCTTTATCCCCTCATTCGTAGTTCCCCTCCTAACACCATGGACTCAAGCTTTAGTGATCTTTTCTTACTCTTAGTTCATCAGGCCAGTTTGAGATGGCTGTATCTTTGCTAGCAGTTCCCCTCTACCTGAGATGTCCTTCTCCCTTTCCTATTCTCCCAGAGAACATTTACTCATTGCTCAAGACTCAAATCAACACTTTCTTTGCACTCCCAGTTAAAACTGACCATCCCTCTAATAGTGTCCCACTCCTTCCTGAACATATATTTATCATAATATCTATAATATCTTGTTGCACTTATGTGTATACATGTCTATGTTAGAGAAATCAGTGGTTTTCAAACTATAAAGTGTGTATAGTGCATATAAGAATCACCCCAAAGAGTTTCTTTAAAGTACAGAAATTTCTTTGTCCCACTCCCAGAGATTTTGATTCTGATTCAGTAGGTCTAGCATCAAAGGGGTTAATGGACATCTCTGAGCCTAAGGAGAGCCTATTCTAAATTAGTGAGTCTTTACCTGCCTGAAGAACCATTTTTCCAAGGACAGAGGACGCTGCTGGCTTGTTCCACCAGCTTCTCCCCAGTCATTGACTCACAAGAGTATCAGCTTGTAAGATCCCAACATATCCATCCTCCTCCCCCTCCCACTCTCTTGAGGGTAAAATATGCAAAACTCATTTCTATGCCTGCAAGTAGGTGAGAATAACATTCTGGGCCATCACCATTCAATAATGGAAGCTTTGTGCAAAGTAGTGACAGGTGAGAGGAATGATTTCATTTTTCACTTTGACAATTGGGTGAAGCAGATTCCTGGCAGTTCTGCAAAGATGTTATGCCCACATAGTTACTGAAGGGATCTGTTTAGCAACCAAGAGATGATGCAAGGGGAAGAAAAGCAGATTCTTCTGTCGGTGGCATCTTGTAACTGAGATGCTGAAGCACAAAGAGGAGAGAGGGCAGCACTAATCTAGGGTTCCTGCTTATTTCCAGGTCTCCAGAGAGGACAGTGCTGAATGCACTGGTCCCTTCCCCTCCCCCAGAACATCATTCCCCAAGGGACTTGGTTATGCTTGACTAGATTTCTTCATTGTGTAACTATTTTTTTCTGACTATAAAATTCAACCTATTTGTTGGAGGTTTTGAGAGGGTCCAATATAGCACCCCTTCTCCATCTCTGGGTTTTGAACTGAGAACAAAAGGAAGCACTCGGCAAACCAAATCTGACCAGTTCACTGATACAGTTGATATTGGAGAATAGGGATTATATAGGCAAGTGGGCTTTTAAATATTGCAGCTGAACTCAACCCCACAAAAGACAACTGAACTCAATCCCACAAAATACAACCCCTCCAGCCCCTCCAATTCTCCTCCCACTAGCTGGGGCAATCCAGAGGATGTGCACCTGGCTGGTAGGCAGACTCTCTGGAGGAAGGGGAGTGGCAGGAGATGAGCAAGGCCGGTGTCTCCTCTAAACCTTCTAGTCTAATGACTCCTTCAGCCTCCCCCTCGGTGGAGGGAATGGGAGAGAGGGAGAGACCACAGATGTACCTCCCTTCACGTGGCAAGAAACATTAGACATTGGTCCAGGTATTTCCCAAACCCAATTATGTTTATGTTAGAGACTTAGATAATATAAAAAAGCATAAAGAATAAAATAAAAGTCAGTATTAATCCCCAAAATATATATACTATATTCTATTCTAAGGCATATAGTTCTTGCTTTCTAATATTTCTTAAATTGGGATGTATTTTACAATTGATATATGTTTAATGTGGTATTATTATTTCTTCCTAAAAGACTTTTGTTAAGCTTCTGGTGCCTTTCAGTTGCTAGTATCTTAGAAATGAGGACATATGGTAAACTTCAATTGTTTTTCAAAGATAGAGGCTATATTAGAGCATCTTCCTATGTCAATAGATAAAAATCCGATGTATGATGACTGCAAAATAGTCCATTATCTGAATGCACTAGAATGTAGTTAACTAATTCTACCCCTTGGCATTTAAGTTGTGGTCTTTTTTTTTTTTTAGTATTATAGATAATGCAGTGATAAACTTCATGGTACTTAAGTCTTTGCTCCAAATATGATGTTTTTATCCTTAAGAATTGGTCCTTGAATTTAGGATATTAACTTTTTAAAAGCGTTGTGATAATATTGTCTCTCAGAAAAGTTATTCAACTTACCCCTGCTTTAGTATATTGTCTAAGAGCGTTCATCTCTCAGCATAGTCAGTGGCATTGAGTAATATAGGTCACCGTTATAATGTGGGTAGTCTTTCTCTGAATTTGAAGTCTTCAATGCCTAACCTGTCACTCCTTGTCAATCCTCTTTCTCTCTCTAAGTTTAGTCCAGAGTCTCCTGGAAAAACAAGAACAAGCACAGAGGAAGTGGCCAAGAACATGCAGGCTTATTGTTGCTGCAAACCTTTGCTGCCAAACCCAACATTGTATCTGGATGGGTTAGGCTCAATTATGGAAAAGAGAGGCACCCCTGAATGGCCTATAGAGCCAAAGCAGGCAAATGAGTATCCAAAGCTCCTTTTCCCTCTGCCCACATGGCTACCCAGGGATAAGGTGGCACTATGGCAAAGTACTGCCCAAGAAACTGGCACACAGGGCATTTGCTGGTTGATGTTCCTCCCTGCAACCTCCTTCTCTCCTCTGTCTACCCCAGTGCTGAGCATTGGAGGAACCTGAGCTTCCTCTGGAGGCCAAGAAGCATCACTCATATGCTGCATCTTGGTTTGCATCTAGATGTCCCAGAGGCAGCAAGGGAAAGGCTCTCCCAGGGTTCCATGCCACAAGAGACAGTTTCATGAGCATCTGCCATATTAAGGGCAGTATTAAGTGCTATAGGAAAGATGACGTTTTATTTCTGTCAAGTGGTTTTAATGAACCCAGTTCTATAGATCCTTGTTCTACCCCAACCCAACTGCTTGCTCCTTGAGTAGAAATATGAGACTTTTCTTCGGAGGAGCAGCCTGTAGGCAGAAGCAAATTGGACTGTGGCAAAGAGAACCTGGCACATTTACCAAAAAACAAAAATCCTTTTAGCTCTTGGTTCCCCAGAGAATAACGCACCAAAGCAAAGTGGATTGTATGGACATCCCTCAGCAGGATGATTTCTACTCAGGTTAAGTAGAGAATTCCTAAATGTGCCTAGTCACACTGTATTCTTTATTTGCCTCTCCACTTAGGTACAGATTTTGACAGTCAGAGATAACTGGAAGCTTTAGGTCAAGCCTTTTAGAGTAGAATTTGGTTGGGCTTCTCCCGGGAAGATGGCTTACCAGATTCTGGTGGGCAAGCTCCTCTTAGCCATGACAATTTATGTTTTAACGCTCCTTGGGCTACACCTTCTGCTGATCATTTGAAAAATAAATCATGGATAATATATATATATATATATATATATATATATATATATACACACACACACACACACACACACACACACACACACACACATATGTTTTGAAGAACAGAAAGGTAATAAGGAAAATTCATTTCAATAGTAAAAGAAGAAAAAGGTTAAAATGGGCTTAAAACTAAACATTTAAAAATAAAAAAAGTCAAAATATATTTAAAAAGAAATAACTTTGTTTAAAATTTCAATATAAAAAAAGAAATAAAAGATAACTAAAATAAATCTAATTTTAAAATGAGAGAAATAAAAGGTCTCAAGTTCAAAAAATAAAAATTTTTAAACTTTGTATGTAGGAAGTGGGTAGAAAAGTTATAATTCCAATAACAGAATATTAAGAGTTTTTTTCAAAAGAGAAGCAACAACTAGATGATATTTAAAATAAGATAAATGATTAAACTCCAATAAGAGATTAAAAACATTTTTAAAAAAGTTGCTAGATATGATTAAAATAAAACCCAAAAGCCGCGAGGTAAGAAGTTAAAAATATGTTAGTAAGTGAAGCTAACGATAACATAGGATTTATAAACACGATAGAATAAAAGGGAAAAAATAAAGGATAAAGTGAAAATGAAAAGTTTTTACATTTGGAGTTGGGAGAAAGACAAAAGGAGTGAGGAGGAAGCAGAGCAGGCTTCAACTTCCAGAGCATACGTGTTCTCGAGGCTGCTCCTGCCTCTCCCCGAGGAGTAGGCTCTATTTCAAGGTGTGACATTTATTTGGGGGTGGTGGTGGGGTGCGGGTGATGAAGAGCCAGGTGGCAGAAAGTCAACAGCTTCTCTTTCGCTCTTTGTCCCAAACATCCGCCCCAGAGGCTCTTGGCTTGGTCTGAGCCTGACAGTATTTCTCCTTGCTCCTTAATTCACTGTACCTATATGAGGGGCTCTGAAGGAAAGCACTTTTCCAGATTTAGTGCAACCATTAGTCCCCGCTGGGCTGCAGCCTCCCCCGAACCTCCTCTGTCCCTGCTCCTCTACTCTCATAGGGAACAGGGAAGACAGAAAAAAGGGTGAAGAAAAATCATATCTAGTACTGTAAACCATTTACTAACATCTCCTTTTGATGTCTTCTACATTAGAACATAAATACCAGTGGCAGGAAGTTCATCTTCTGTAAAGTTGCTAAAACTACCCCATATATAATTGTATTGGCTCAAAATTGTGCAGAAAAAAGTGTAACCTAAAGAGAAACCAAAATTAGTTACCTGATTTCTTTTGCCACATTTCCTTGAAAACTGTAAATGCATAAGAGTTTTAAATTAAGTTATCGGTTAACAAGTATTTGTTGAGTATCCTGTGTTTAGAGGCCTTCAGCTTTCCTGGCAGCAATGAGGACAGACTTCCTGGCTTCATCATGCACCCGAAGGGCACGAGGCCCAGTGTGGGCTAGTCTTCATCGTTGTGACCGACTCCTCATCAGCCTGATAGACAAAATGTGTATTTGGGGCAGGTGTGCTCCTCCAGGGTCTCTTCTGGGACCACTACTAAGACACCTCAGTGTCTTCTCTTTTTTCTTCCCTTTGAGAAGGTATCAGTTTTGCAAGCATTTTACAAAGGTGTTGTGCTTTGTTTCCACTTCCTTTATTTGCTTTCTTCTGCCTCAGACCATGCTACAGTTCTGACTACACAGCCTAAGCAGCAGATCCACTGGTAAGAGCTTGGATAACATTTAAAAATTAATTTCAGACTTTTATGTTTCTGTTTATTACTATGTAACTGTATTTCTCCAAGCCTCACTGGTAACAGAGAAGTCCTATGAAACATAGCCCAATAGTAATGCAATAAACACACCCCCAAGTCATCCATATTTTGGGGCGAGCCTGCTGTACCCTACACCATCCCACCCAAGTTATTTTGTTTTCTTCAGCTCTTTCTTTGCTGTCTACTGCTTGAGTCCACTTAGGGCCTGTATGTCACTATTACAGCTGGGTCCCATATAAACGGCAAGTGGTAATTGAGGAGCAGTCTACATTTTCCTCCTGAGCCCCTCTAAAAGACTTACGGAGAAGGTGGGCAGAGGCATGGCACCATTTTGCTGCTCATGTCCCAATGGTAGACCCCAATCATACAGTTGCTGGTGCCAAGCAAAAAAGCCTGAGCTGCAGAGCCGTACTTTGTCTCTGGGAGGTCTTACCTGCCAGAGAGATGGTGTGCTCCACACAGAGATACAGAGAACACCACTTCCTGTACTCTGGACCACTCTTCATCTCCTGTTCTTAGAAATAACCTGCTGAACCCTTTCCTGGTCTCTTCCTGAGCCCCTTTCTCCATGAGACTTGATCACAGAGCCATAGGGTTGGCTCCAGGGATAAAATGGGACATATACTTTCCATGTTCTCCTCCCAGAGGGATGCAGGTCAACTCCTAGCAGGCCCTCCCAGATCTCCTTCAGACATGCTGCTGAATCTGGCTTCAACCTTAGCTCCAATCTGGGATCCCTGCCCCAAGCAGATTAACCCTGTGACCATCAACAAGGTATTTGTCTACCCTGGGCCTCTGTGTCTTCATCTGTAAAGTGTGACCTGCCCTTTCCATGACAGTTATGAGCATCAAGACCTTCAAAAAAGCCCTACACAATACTGAGTGGGAAAAAACCAGGAGGCAATTGCTTTGTTTTATTTCAGCCCCGAATAGACTTGTAGGAAGGGTTGGTTTCTTTTCCCTAATACAATATGGCTGGCCTAGTTTAGTCTTTCTAAACAACAAAATAATTTTATATGATTTTTTTGTATTTAATAGTATCTTGCCAAGAGACTTTAAAATGTTAATGACATTGGGATTGAGATATGATGGTAGATTAAATAGGAAGGCAAGCATTGGGTGTGGTGGGGAATTGGGGGAAGAGAAAAAAACACAGAGGCTGTATGTTGTAACATAAATCACACTGTGCAGGCTGAGTAGTATCTATGTAGAATATACTGGATAAGTGCAAGCAAATTAAGTTTGTGAAGCAAAGCTACAAGGATGGACTATGAGCTTGGCAAACACAAAAACTAGTGCCAGCATTTGCCCTGTGCCTGCAACCAGGCAGTCATTTCTAATGGATCATGGCACTCTTTCTACCCAGGGTGAAACTTGCCCTCATAGTCCTTCTCAGGGAAAAAGAAAAAAAAAAAAAAAAGCTTTATGGCTTGAATTGGAGTGAGCATGCTAGAGGACACTAATTTTTTTATGCTACAAATCATTAAGGGTATAGTTAGACCAGGGTAGCCCACATAACAATAAAACTAGCTAGAAGCTACAATTATTTAAAAAAAAAAAAAAAGCCATGTGGCCATGTGCCAGAGGAAACTGCTTCCCGGATGTTTCGGAGGAGGGAGGGAGTCCGAGCTTGCTACTGTAGGATCCTAGTGCTGCTTACTTCCCCTGTGGCCTCCCCCAACACACACACAAGTAACGCTCTAAACTGTCACATATTTAAATATTTAACTTTAGATTTAGATTTGAATTTAAATGAAATAAATTTTAAAATTCAGTTCCTCAGTTGCACTAGCTACAGTTTAAGAACTCACTGGCTTTACGTGTCTAGTGGCTACTCTGTTGGATAGTACAGATGGAGAACATTTCCATCGTCACAGAAAGGTCTATGTGTAAACTACAGCAAATCCCACCGTGCATCTTACTCATACGCTGCCTACCAGCCCAGCATCACAGTGCTCCCCCCTTCCTGGTGGGAGTTAGTCATACCCAGTGTTCATAGAAACTCACTTCTGACTCCCTCTTTTACCTTCATCTATGCAGAGAGAGGAAATGGGGCTGGGGGAAAGAAAGGAGAAAATATAAAAAATACACAATTTCAATAACTAAAATTATTTTTCTCCAACATGAAAGTTAGAGAAAGAACAGATGGCATTTTTTTTTTTTTTTTAATGAAAATCTGGGATCAGAGAGAAGGGAAGAGCCAAGCGTGAGTTTCAGGGCTGTTGCTGATTTTTCCTGACCACCTCAGCCAACTCAACATGATCGTTGCTGTTTCTGTGAAATACACAAATGTTCTGAGTTTCAAGATTTGGGTTGCACAGAGAACTCTTACTTTTACATTCAGTTGAAAAGATGCTTGCTTTTACCCAAATTTCTTAAGATTCTGTGATTTCTCATCCTATCTGCCGGCTGGTGGTTTTGTGTATGAGGCAGAACAGATAACCTTTGACCTTGGAGCTGCTCCCTGAGATTTTCTGCAGATAGTTTTCAAATGTTTGCTCATTTGTTTCTAGGTTCTTTTATTTCAAAATAAGAGTGCAGCCAAATTGACTCATGGGGAGAAAACAGATTAGGTAGAAAATAGCATCTCTTTAGATTTTTTACTCTAATGAACTCTGATTTCACCTGTGAAATTGTCCCACCAGGATGCTGGCAATAACAGAACAGGGCAGGCCAAGGGGAGGTCAAGCAGGGACCCTAGTTCTGGGCAGGCACATGCGAGGGCCAGGAAAGTCAGCTGAGACTGAGAGGACAGGCAAGGGCCATGGGTTTGGTGTGAGAGGCCAGGATCCAGGAGGTCAGAGAGAGGGCGAGCCCCAGCTGTTCCAGCCAGGCACCTCAGAGCCAGGCACAGGCCATTTCCCCACCAGCTTGGTGTGGGTGGCCTCGAGCACATAAAGGTTACCTGGGTTTGGGTCCTGGCTCTGATTCAGGTAGAGAAAGAGAAGAAATCCTGGATACTAGAGCTGAAGGGGCCTTCAGGATCCTCTTCTGATGTCTCCCAACGAGCCTGAAGATAAGAAGCACCTGTGTGCATGTTAAGCATGGAGCCCTGGCACCTGAACCATACCTCCTGCAGCTTGCTCACCAAGGTGTCTGATAAGCATCTCAGGTGACCCTGATCTCACGAAGTCTGGGAAACACTCACCTATCCAGTGGTTTTCAGGCTGGGCCGCACAGGTTTCAGTGCTTCCTTAGAGCTACAGAAGGATGTGGTAAGAATGAGAGAGAAGGACTGATTGAGCATATGAAACACAAGCCTCTCCCCCACCCCGCCCTGCAACTCACTGTGATCTTATAATAGTAAATAATAGTAGCAAGTGTTTGTCAAACTCTTCTATACTAAATGCTATATATGCATTATCTCATTAATCTTTATAATAACTATGAAGTAGGCATTATTATAATCCTTATTTTATGGATGAAAAAACTAAGACTTAGCAGATAAGGAACTTGGCCAAGGTCACATGACTAACTAGCAAGTAGCAGAGCTGGCATTTGAATGATAAAACTTCCTATCAACATGTTATATCAACTTTGAAGAAGCTCCACTTGTTTTTGTTCTATGTGTTATTGAGCCTTTTGTAATATTTAGTCTATAAAAATGGATTCCATTGCAATACAGATGTGAAAACATATCTAGTCTGATCCCTTCCTTTTATACAAGAAGAACCAAAGACCCAGACATGTGACCTTGTACTCACAAGGTCACGAAATGTAGAACCAGAGTTTGGTGATCTGGCCTGAATAAGGCTGGTGGCTTCCACAGGAGGCCAACTCTGAACTCAGATCTGCCTCCAGCCAGCAGTGTGCCCTGGGCCAACACAGCCTGTGACCTTTCCACCTGCAGACTGGAGGGCTGCCTCCCGATTTCCTAAGGCTGCTAGACACCATCTGCTGAGAAAGAGTGATGGCCCCTGCTGAGGGCTGGATCGGGTATGAGGAACATTTAGCCAAAGGGGAAAACAAAGTTCAGTTTATCGTGAGTAAATTTCTCATCTTGTTACATGGAACCATGACTCCCTTGTTAGCCTGCCTTGACACCCTACAACTACAACGAAATCTGATTCTCTTTCATTCCTGTTCTAATCAATGTCCATGTGGCCTGGGGCTTCGTGGAAGGGTGACTGTATTTCAGGTGCTGGTGACTTATTTCTTCTTCCTGGGACCGGTTCATCAATCACTCGGAGATGTTTTGCAACCGAAGGGCAAATGAGTTTCTCAGAGCAGCAGCCTCCACCCTAGTCCCCAAGTCAAAGCCAGGCCATGAGGAAAGGGCTTGGGGAACAAGCCAGCCGCTGTCATCCAGAACCCAGCATCTGAGAAGCGAATATGCTGCCTTCTGCTCCCACTGTGGAATGGACACACCATAAGATGCCTGCGAGTCCCGCCTCTGAAACACTTGTGTGTCTGTCAGCCTACCGTCCTGCTGAGTGGGATAAGAAATGCTTAGAAGCTGCACAATCTTTGTTTGGGGAATCCAGCTGAGCCTCCAAGTTGATTTATTTGATTGATCATCTATGAACCAGTGTTTTTTCCAGGGTGTCTGTCAAAACTATCTTTCCACGTTGAGAAATCAATTTTCCTCACTTGGCTAAAATAGCTTTATAAAATGCACATGTGAGAGGCCTTCACTCCGTGGGATGCTTCTTGAATGATGAGCCTCCTGACACATGCTCTCTTAGAGGGGCTTAGATTAAACAGGCTCTTGACTCTGTTTATGGTCTCCTTGTCCTCTCAGGTTTCTAAAAAAGGTGGTTCTACCATGTAGCCTTTAAGCAGCTCTTCTCATTACCTAGCAGTTGGATCACAGACTGCTTCTGCTTACATTTTTCAAAGCAGTGATATTCCTGATATATCTTAGCAGAAAGTCCCACACTAAGCAAATCTGACATTTGCAGCACAAGGCAACAATGCAATGCCACACATTCACAGGAAAGTCTGGGAAGAATGAGGAGAAAAAATGAGAGCAGGAGAACAGGGTTAATTTAGAAGGGAGCAAATTGTAGGGAAGGCAAACTGTTACTTTTACCCTCTTAGAGTTGTTTTTTTCTTTTTCTTTTTTGGCTGGGCCTGAGAATTAAACTAACCTAAGAAAATCAATAGGAGAAAAGCATACACATTTATTTAATACAAGTTTTACATGATATGGGAACATTCATAAGGAAATGAAGACCCAAAGAAATGTTGAAAACTACTTGCTTTTACTTTAGGTTGAACAAAAAGAGGCAGTTGTGGAAAAGTGTCTAAACTACATGGGAAGGTAAAAGGAAGATAAAAATTATTTTAACAAGGTCTGTTTGTACAGGATTCTCTCAATTTCAACTTCTTGATAAAAATGTTACTTTCCTTCTGGTATAGGGAAGTCATCTTTCTTATGGGCATTTCATCTCCTGCTCTTAAAAAAAGAAGGAAGATCAGAGCGTTTTTCTTGTATTTGCTGTTTTTCAAGTGCCTTTATCTCAAAATAGTCAATATGCCGGAACAGTGTATTTGGGGTGGCATGCTCCCAAACTCCTTTACCATGTGGTATCAAGGTGGTAGTTAAGAGCAGTAGGCATCTGACCTGCTTTGAATCCTTGCCCTGCCACTTACAAGCTATGTCTCTATGAGCAAGTTTTTTATTCTCTTATTGGTGACTTCATCTGAAAATAGAACGTACTTCATGGAGTTGTTAGAATTAAATGAGATAATGAATATAAAACTTTTAACTTAAGACTGAGCTGGCCCATAATATGTGCTCAAAAATGTTACCTGTCATTATTCAGTCCTTCTTGGGAAGTGATAGTGGATCCCCTGGCTTGACGTGGGGACCTAACCAGTGAGGTTTTGATTCATCCATGACTGATTTCTCAACTGCCTGGGCTGCCATGTTTTCCAAGGAAGTTGGCAAGTACAGTGGACTAGCCTAACCTGCCATAAGACATAGAGTTCAGCTTCCTGAAAGCAAGGAGCCTAGAAAACAGGTGCCTTTCTCAGAAGTGAGACACTCCTCAGTCTCTCGTGCACTTCATTCTGCCATTTCAGGAGAGATTTTTCAGTTACTTAAAGAGAAGCGAGACCAATTCCATGTAGCTCTGCCTTATAGAGAGAAGACTTACTGGTCTTTGCAAGCCCTGCCTCATCCCAGAAGCCCCCTCTCCCTCCTTCTCGCCCAAGGTCGAACACGTGTGTCTCTTTTATAATCTTATCAAAAGGAGAATGGATAACTCTCAGATAAATACACAAATGGCCAGAATAATTAAATCTGGCAGTGTTTGAAGTAAAACCCTGGCCTCTTACTGTCATTCTACTCCCGTGGGTCTCTCTCATCTCTGACCTGTGCAGGGTCCTTGGGCAGAAAGAAATAACAGACCACTCCTGGTGCTGGGCGGGGAGGTGCAGTCAACCACGTTTATGAACTGCAGGGGAAGCTCCCTGGCTAGGGTTTCTCAAGGGTTGTCCTATGGGTTGGTGCTGCTGTCTAATAAAAGACCATTTTCGTAATCAGTGTTCAGTGAAAATGTACCATTTTCATTTATAGAAACAGTGAAGCCACCTGCTATTTAAAGTCTCCTCCTCTTCTTCCTCACCCCCTCAGCCAGCTGTGTCTTGTCAAAGTTCCAATCTCCTCCCTCAGGAACATAAATCTCTCTGACTGTCCACCCCATGTGCATTGCTTTTTATACTCTGTCTGGAGCCTGGGATTATGGCCTCATCCACAAAAATAGCTTTATTGAGAGTGGTCAGCTGAGGAGGAACTAGGTGTACCCTATCAAGGGAAGAGAAAATAGAGGATGAATCTCCTTCAGAGTCAGCCCCAAGTCACTGATTCACTCCCCACCCGTTCCCACACGGCTCAGGCTGAGTCAGGCTCTGACAACTGAGAGGGCGGAGAGCAAAAGAGAAGAAAATGCTGCTGCAGAGATAGGAGCCCAGGAGCCCAGAGCAAAAGGAAGAGCCTCAGAACAAACAGAGAAAAGAAAGCAAAACAAAAAGACAGGCAACAAAACCTCATTCGCAGCCAGCTTGAGCAGTGGGGCGTTTTGGTTAGTGGAAGTTTTCTAGTTAATTGTGAATGGAGCCAAAATCTTTTTGTCTTAATGCTTAATTTAGAAAAACTTTTCATATAATGTTAGTTCACTTTCTTATCTGCCCTACAGATGGGGACCATGGGATCTTACAGGATTTCAAAGAGCAACAGTCTAGACAAAAATACCAGTTGCACAGTGGAGAGTGTGTGGCAGGAAGTGTCCCAGCCTGGGTGAAATACAGGCGGAACACCTCTGCTCATCCTGAAAGTGAAATCTCTGCTATAAACGTGCTTTTTAAATGTTTTTGATTTATCTTAATGATGGATTGCTGAAAATTTTTGTTAAATTTTAACATGAAGTATACCCCTATTCATTCTTCAAACTGCAGCTTGGATAGCATCACCTCTGTGAGGCCTTTCTGATTACTCCTTCCTCTCTCCCCTCAGGCCTCCCAGTTATTTCCCTCTCCGCTTAGCATACTGTGTAAATAATCTGTTAACAGATGATGAGGAGGCCAGGTGACTGAGGGAGGGCCTCATCTGCCACCCTGCTTGTGTCCTTGCCTTGGGCTAGTAATAACTCCAATTACCTATGAACTCCCAGAAGGCAGAAGACAAGTCTTGTTTTACCAGAAAACCCTAGCTCCTAGCCAGAAACCAGAGAGGAAAGGAGGGAGGAGAAAAGAAGATATTCTATAAGCAGCTAAAAGGGGAAAGAGAAAAACCACTTATAGGCTTGGTAATTTAATCTTTCTTCAGAGACATATTCCATGTCTTGTTTCCCTCTGACGTGTAAAACAAAATGCCTCCCACAATGCTTCTGAGGTGTGAAACAACTCAGAAAGATGATATTCCTTTCTCCATAAACTGGTTTATTCTATGAATACACTGTAGGGGTAGGGGTAGGGTAGGAGTTTAAGAAGAAAATCAGTCAGGAGTTATTAAGAGCCAAATAGAAATAGTGTCAGATCTATGGAAGTTAAAGCTAAGGATAAATTGGTGAGCATCCAAGAAATAGATAGTCGACTCCACTCGACATTAGCTGAGTCCCTGTTCCTTGAGCCATAATAGAAAGACACCTAAACAGTCTTTAATGGACCACGACCTGTAGCTGAGAATGGAAGACCAGAGGTAAAGCAAAAAGAGGGCCAGACGCTGTCCTTGTGTCCAGTCCCACAGGCCTGGCTGTGCCACGTCCCTGGCTGGGAGACAGCTGCCTGGCCTCTGGCACTTGGACCATTCACGTGGGAGGGCACGGAAGGAGCAGGCAGGGGTTGTATCTGGGGGTTTAGCTCCAATGGCCCTCTCTGAACACAGTGGAAACCTCTCCCCCACCCCTCCACAGGCCTGGGCCCCAGCAGGCCCTGCAGCCTCATGTCCACCTGGCCATGACCTCAAGTCTAATTTAAGCCAGGGGCCTGGTGATCCTTTAACTATCCTCTGAAAAGACCTACATGTTGCTTAAAAACAAAGCAGCTAACAGCCCTCTTACACGAGGTGTTTTATAGACAAGGGAACACGTGGCGAAGGCCTATTGTAGAGATTGTAACACTTTTCCGAAGCATTCCCACCTAAGCCAGCCTGGCAGACAACCTGCCCAACATGTTTCTGTGCATCAACAGTGAGTGCAGAACTTTTCCCACATAGTGGAATGGGAAGCACACGGGACATTTCTTCAGCATGTCCTGCTGTCTGTGGACTCCTAGAGGCCAGGCCCTGTCCTTCTTTCTTCTGTATTCTTAGTGTCAAGCTCCGAGCCTGACAAAGGGTAGGTGCTCGACAGATGCTCCCTGAATGAATATAGTAATTCTATTTTCAGAATTCAATCATGACTGGATCAGCTCTGGCCCATTATATCTCTTTGCTCCTTTATAGGGATGAGCTCACTGAATGTCCCCACAGTCCCCAGTAGCACAGCTGTTACTCAGCCTCCACCTCAGTGGGAAGGCAGGCTGCTCCTCATGCCAGCAAGTCAAGCATACAGGGTTCTGCCCTGGGTCCACCTAGACCTCATTTAGTTCACTCCTTCCTCCTTTCTTGTCTCTCTTCCTCCTGCTCTCCTTCTCTCTCTCTTCTGGCGAGCTGAATAGTCATTTCAGGTTACTCAAGTCTGAGGCTTTCTTAGGACACGGGAATTTCAATGCTAGAACCAGGGAATCCCAGCAAACCTGGCAAGTTCTGTTCCCTTCTCCCCTTCCACAAACTTGTAATGAACCATGATGTGGGCCCAGCCCTGAAGTAGACCCTGGGAACATAACAGGAACACCCTCAGCAACCTCACAGTCCAATGGGATGGAGACACGATTGTACAGGGAACACACAGCCCGGGCTACGTCAGAGAAGTGTCGACAGGTCGTACCCGGGGCAACAGAGCCAAATTCCTTCTTCTCAGGAGTGGAGAAATGTTCATTACATGTCCACCCCCTTCTCATCAGCTTCAGCCCTCCCTTCGGTACCCTCTGTCCCTCTTCCTCACATCCAAAACGTAAATATAAGCAAGGATCTTGGCCAGGTCGCCAGACAGGTGGTCATTTAAACTCTTCTCTTATCACGCCTAGGGCCTCAATTGCCACCACAGCTAGAACACAGAGCCTGAGGAAACTGGAGCTGGGGGCACTAGTGCCTTTGACAGCACTGCACAAAGGGGCCAAAAAAAGTAAAAGATGGAGAACGCCTTTCTGTGTGGAACGTGTTCCTCCAGCAGAGGGTGGTGCTCTCCCTGTAGGACCGCCTCCTTTTAACTCTTCGGCTGAGTTCCTTTGCAATTTTTTGTAGAACTTCTTTCTACCAGATGTTTTCTCCTAGAGTCCACCTCAATGTCAGCAGTCTGTTGTCACAGAGTCAGTAATTCCTTAATTATTGATGATTATGGATTCAATAATTAAGTATTGATTACTCGTTCATAGTAGGATGATTCCTAGTATCATCCTACTACTATAAGGGAGAGAAAAACCTCATATTGAAAGGGACAACACACATAACTTCTTTTTCTTTCTGAAATATATTCAGTTATTATTGGAAGTGGAGGAACAACAAAGGAAAAGAGTATGTTGAAACCGTTACGAAACTGTTTTAGCCACCAAGATTAAAGCATAAAAAGATAGAATGAAGACCCCCCTTCACAACCCTGGTGGAGTACTACATCAAGATTAAAGTGTCTTTTGATGAAAATAACTCCATTTAGCTTTATGATGTAAGTTCAAAGATATTACTGATGATGAAGATGAAGAGGAGAAAGATGCTAACTGTAATATTGTGATCTGAGGGTTTGACCAAGTACCGTGCTTGGATTGATTTGGTTACTGACACCTCTATGTTGGGAATGGCCAAAGCTTTCATAGCAATTGGCATCTTGGATTGATCAGTAACAGCTGTTTAAATTGAGAAGGATTCCTGTGCATCTGCAGATGAGGCAATGATCAATTGGTGATGTCGGATGTAGCCAAGAAGGGGTGGGAAGCGAGTAATTCAGATACTCACCGTCCACATAGCTTCAACTATGGTTTGTTTGTGCCTGTTCCCATTCCACAGAAGCTGGGTCACCTTAGCTATTTTATTTTGTATTAGATTATTTATGAGAGCACCATAACTGGTTGGTCACTTGTTATTGTTCTAGTATATGCCAGGAACTCTGCTGCAGTCATTGACTGACTTTCGCTAATACTTCAGGAGTGACCTTTCTTAGAGTAACCTTGTATCCTAGCACGCACCCTCCTTGCTTCCTGTGAGGGCACAGTCGGTTTTTCTGTAACAGGGCTGATGTCATGATGATTTCAAGTGATTTGGCCCAAAGACAACACCTACTCCCTGAACAATAGCCATGAAAACTTAACACAGTGATGAGTGAGTCACATTTTCCCTGTGGATGTGATTTGCAGATGTTGGAATGAAACTTCACCAGGGTTGCCTTCTGAAATGGAACTTCCAGAAAGCAGCAGACAGACTGCAGAACAGCCTTCTCAGAAAAGAGAAGCCTTCTATGGGCCAGCAAGAGCTCTGGTCACATGAATGCAAGAAAGGTTTCCAAAGAAATTGGAATAATAGCTTTGTTAAGGAGCACGAAAATTTGCTCTAATGGAAATATTTAAACTCACAGTATACCTCATGAAAAGGAATTTTTAAAAATTTCACTCAACTATATTCACAAATACTAGCTCATTTGATTTTCATCATTACCCATGGATATGGGCTGTGAATATGGGCTGTGAAGACATCATTCTTCATTTTTCTAGTTGAGAGAAGGGAGAGAGAGTGTCAGCGGCTTGCATCTCAGGGCACAGAACTGATGAGTGAGTGATTGATTCAGGACTCGAGTCTTCTGGTCACTCCTAGGGCAGTGCTCTTCCCACCTCATCTTGCCCTTAAAAATTGGAGGTAGGCTGCTTAAACAGCAGTTCATTTGTTTTTTTCAGAGAGAGATGTATCTTTAAAAAATAAGAATGAGAATCAAAATTGTCTCAAACATGAAAAATTATTTTTGTTATATTTTATAATACATTTCAAAAACATTTTTAAGGTGGAAAAATGAAGGGGCAGAGGGAAGTGAAGACAAAAAGAAATGGAAAAAGACACATCCAGAGTGCCACATGTGCCCATGGTTTATTGGAGTAACAGCCCCATAGTGTGGCTTTTTAGGATATAAAGTATGGTTATGTTTTCACAACTAAAAACAGAATTATGGTCAGTACTTCTCCTGGGCCCCGATGACACTGAAGATAAAATTTGGGCCGGGAACCAGAGGTCTCTTAACCTTGGCCGAAAACTAGAGAAGTGCATTTGATGCTGTAATGTTTAAGTTCTAGAACTAAATAATTGGCCTGGCTTTGGCTCTTTCTTTAGAAAGTGAGCAATGACTGTAGAGCACCTAGATTACAGAGTAAGAGAAAGCATGGCCAGAGAAAACCAAAGTCGCAGCCATTAATGGAACATTAGCCTTGTGCCTAAAGTCCTAAAACCGAGACACCCAGGCCTCACCCCAAACCCTCTTAATCAGAACTGCTGGGGGCAGGACCCGGGCCTCGGCACTGAAAGTCCCCACGTGTTTTCTAATGTGTGGCCAAGATTAAGAACACTGGTTTAAGAGATTTGTCCAGAAAGGCTGACTTAGGAAAGGAAGAAGCACCCAAAAGACCGATTGCAGATGGCCATACAAACCCTTGTCCAGGAAAAGAGACTGAGAACAAGAGACAGGTGACTAAAGAGGACAGAATGCAGGACATGCGGTGGCTGAAGGCGTTCACTCTTTGAACTTCCGAGGTCGAAGAGATAGGGGAGAATGGAGGGACTTAGCTGGAAAATTTAGTGTGAAAACATCCCCTCTCACCCGCCGTTTGCTTTCTTTAAATCTTTATTCCAAATAAAATATTTTAAGGGCTGGAAGAAGGGTACTAAATCTCCCAGTTCGTTTGGTTTTGGCCTCTGTCTCACACAGCAGCAGTATGGGTGAAATTATCACTTGCTGGTGTGTGGAACTCCTCAGGCTGCTCTCTTAAGAAGGAGAACACCCAGACAGTGGACAGGACAGCCATACAGAAAGCCACACCAAACACCAGTGGAGATGACGGGACAGGCCAGGACAGAAGGAAGATGGCAATGTCACGTCAGTGAGGGGCACTGAGACAAAATATGATGAGAATGAAGAAACCAAAAAATCACCCTTCCAAGATCCTTTGAGACTGAATTAGGATGAGGAACTTCTCCTTTTGTCAGTGATCTGAATGAAGCTGTGAGAATTCATTTTAGATCAATGTCGATATCAATATCATGTCACCTGCTATCGCTACCCCAGCCCAGGACTCCCTGGCATCACTGCCTCCCAGGGGGGTTACTTCTTACTCAGCTTTGTGCCTTGTACAGTGTACAGTTTAGCATCTACCCAGCATGCAGCAGAAACAAAGTGAACATTGGTAGAATGAGTGATTAGAATGAGGTTGGTGTTGTGGGGGACTTTATGGGTTAAATTCCCTGCCCTCTCCAGAAAGCAAGTCCCGCTCCTGTTGCTGGGGGATAAATAAAAAAGCCCTCTGTGAAGGGAGGTTCCAGGAGACACTTCCACTTGCCCTCCAAGCTCATCTAAATGGTGGCAGGAAAGAGGAGATGTGACTAGAGATTATCTGTAGGTGGCATTTAAGGTCATGACACTTGGAGATGTGGAGGCAGTTGGGCTGGGGGCAGAAGGAGGTCAACCGGTCTTATCTGACCCCTCAGGGCAGGGCCAACACTCCGGGGGCATTTGAGGGACCACAGCTCCAAGTGCCACCAATTTTTGTAACTGATGATCAAGGAAGATTTTACGAGGCTAACGTCCCTTCTGGAAAGACTGATCACTCTGAAGTTGGACATCCAAGTGGGCTTTGGGACTGCATATTCTGAATGATGAGAAAGCTCTTGTTCCCTCCAAAGCAGTAGGTCCTGAGTAAGCTTTTGGAGGCTCTCTGGAACCTTGGAAAACTTGCCACCTTCTGAACAAAGCGTCCTGCAATTAGGAAACAATTTTTTGGAAGACTTCGTCTCCACTGCTTAGTCTAGCTTTTTTTTTTTTTTTTTTTTCTGGCAATGGAATGTAAAATGTTTCCAGAACATCTCCTATGCTCTGATGTTCTGGATTAATCACATTCTGAGGTAGAGCTTGGAGCCTGGCTTGGTCTGAACTGTCACTGAGACGATGCAGATATATTGGTCAGGCAATTACAGAGTTAGGTCAGGGCATTAGAAGCTTTGGCTGTGAGAGCTGGAGATTACGTTAGAATCAGTTGGACAAACAGCCACATCTCCCAGCCAGACAGCCCTCGTCAGTGCCTACGAATGTGTGTTCCGAGACCCTAAGGCCTGGCTCTGTCAGATGTGACTCTGCACCTGCACTAGATGAGAATATGCTCAGAAGACAGAGGCTAGGGGTTAGAACATCTAGGTCGGCCTCTGTTGCTTCCCATTTGACCCAGATGTAGGCATTTTTGAGCCTACATATTTCTTGGGCTGCCAAGAAATATATATGGTTAGTTCAAGAGCTAGGCTGTTCCGATTGACCAGGGCTTCTTATTCTCTACCATCTCCTAAGTCTGGCTGATTGGCCCTGGCCTTTCATTAATACTAAGTAAAGAAACCTTCTAGGTGAGGAATGGGAGAACATGACTCTCTTGTCATGTTCTCCCATTCCTGTGCCTTCTGGAAAGGAGGACTTGGTCTGAGTTTCCTGGGTGTTCCTTTGGTGAAAGCACTTGGACCTTTGAGAATCAATCCAATTCTCTTTTTTCCTTCTGGCTGGGGAAATCTGGGAAGGCAACCTGATCTCCATATTTAAGAGGAGGTAAGATTTAAGCCAAAGATCCTCAAATTGTCTGGGGGTGAGGCTCAGGCATCAGTGTTGTTTCTAAAGCTCCTCAAGTGACATTCCTGTGTGGCCGGGGCTGAGAACCCCTGATGTCAGGTCCTCGGCTGAAAGGGAATTTTTAGGTGTGTGTGTTTCCTATCTTTCTAGTTAGATGATAAACTCCTAGAGAGCAAGGATGGTGCCCTTGTTTGGGCATCTTCTCCCTCAGAGTTTGATAGAGTGCACTACACAGTGCGTTCTCAACAACTATTCAAATATGAATTCTTGGATGCATGGACAAACAGTATAATTCCCTTAGAAATCTTATCCACTTGAGGCAGCGACTGCTATTTTAAACATGTTCCAATGTAGAGGCCATTTTAGGGACATCTAGGCCAGCTGGACCTGCCGCAATTACACTCAGTACCATTCTAACCACTTAAGAAATGTCTAGACAGAAAAACCTTCCAGACACTTAAAGGTAGAAGGTGTCTAAGGTATTCTCTTTTTCTTTTCTTTTCTTTTTTTTTTGGGGGGGGGCGGGGGAGAGGCGTCAAGTCACTGATAAAACAAAACAAAACAAAACAAAAAAACAGAAAAGCCTTGTTCTTAGACATACATTTGTTTCTGTAATCTGCCTGGGAAGATGAAAACATTATCTAGTTTTCCTTAGGGAAGTTAGACAACACAATAGTGTCATTTGTCTAAATTCTTCTGAAGGATCCTCTGCAATTATCCTGATACACTATAATGATTGAAGTACCTATAGGTCTGACACTTCATTCTGATAAAGAAGGAAAATAAGAAAATTATGAGAAAAATAGAAGTAAGCAAAAAGATTAAGTCAAGAGAAGGTAGAACTGGAATTTGGATCGAACCTTCCACTACCAGCCATCATAGCACTGTTGTCTATGGACTGACTTTTAAAAATCAACCTAAAGTAGCACAGAAAAGCATTTTGGATTTTAAAAAGTAGCCAGCACAACAAGGAGGGACCATGAATCAATAATTTAATTAAGAGATTAGATGAAGCTTCACAATTAAGTACTTAAAATTACCGTGAAAAGTAGATTTTTTTTGCCTTTTTTTCCTGTTTCATCCCCCTCTCATTTCCTCCCTCCCTTCCTTTTCATAAACGTTAAGTTAGCGAAAAAGAAAAACTCAGTTTTCACATTCCTTCAAAGAGGTCATGATTTAATAGGGAAGATAGAATGTGGCAGCAGCAGCTCTGACAGTGGACCATGAAATGTGCCCTAAAGGAAGGAGCTGGGGAGAGGAAGGGGAGGAGAAGGTCATAAAGGAACCTAAAACTGGTTCTCAGAGTCTGACAGAACACCTAAGACCATCTCATCCAGAGTCCCTCATGGGATCTTTAACCAATCAGTGACAGTATGACCTTTCTTAAATATCTGCTGTCATTCCACTGCTACAGAGCTCTGGCATCCTTAAGCCAAGCAACAAAGTCTCTGTCAGTCAGTATCACTCAGATTCCCTTGGTTATAAGAGACAGAAAATTGAAAACCTGGCTGAAGCAAAACAGGTAATTTAATAGCTCATAAAACTGAAATGTTCAGGGTAAAGGTCTGGCTACAGGCAAGGCTGGGTGGGTGGGGTCTCAAGTGTCACCATCAAGAATCTTCTGCTCTCTCTCTCATCTCTGCTTCCCTATGGCTTGACTTCATTCTCAGGCAGGCAAGGTGGCCACCTACAGCTCAAAGCTCCCATCAGCTCAGCTCAGCAACCCAAGAAAGAAAATCTCTTTCCTATTAGTCACGGGCAGCTCTCATTAGCCCAGCTTGAGTCAGGGCTTATATCTAAACTAAGAGAGAAGGAACAACTAAGGATAACTCTAAGATTCCAGACTAGGAGACACTGAAAAATGGTAATACCTTGACCAAACGTAAGATAATTTGAAAGAGCACTGGAAAAATCGGAAAGGAAGAATTTGGTTTTACATAAGTGAGAAGTATTGATGTGATTCTAATGAAGGATGGCAGGTAGTTATAAAAGTGAGGGCAGGGGTGTTATGGAGAAATTGGAATTAGAGGTGAGAATTTGGGTCATTCTATAGAAATGAGAATTGAAACTAAAGAAGCAGTTGTGTTTAATTAGGAAGAGTGTGTAAGAGCTTGGGTGGGGGGCTCTGGAGGGGTGGGTTATGAGCTATAAAGTATTCTGCAAGTGGAAATTTCCATTATTAGCATCAAGATTGCATATATGAGATAGGAGGAAAACAAGAAACCAGTAAAGGAGAAAGAGAATGTAGGATGGAAACTGAGATACTGCAGATCACAATAACCATAATTAGTTAGGAAGCTTTTTTTTCAAGTGATAGGAAACTCCATTCAAATTGGTTTAATTTTTTAAAGGAGGATTTGACTCACATAATAGGTAAGTCCAGGGTAGTATAGGGTCAGATGCATTCAGGATCTCAAAGGTTTTTCCTGTCATTCTTATTCTTTTCATCCTTTTCTGCTTCCCCGTGTTGGCTCAGAAACTTTCTCCTTATAGGGACAAAAAAGCTTCCAGGATCTCCATTCTTTCTTACCAGCAGGAAGAACAATTCTCCCCAAAACAGTTTCAGTGAAGGGTTTGAACTCATCTGACTCTGTTTGGTGTGGCTGCCATTATATGCCCATTTCTAAGATAATCTCTGAGCCCACAAATTGTTCCACTCTGATGTTTAGGCAAGTCAGCACTCAGCTCGGGAGTGAGAAATGGAGGCATCCAAATCACATGGACTGAAAATGAGGGAGGATTTCCTCTAGTTCCTTAGAGGAAAATTGGGGTGCTCTTCCCAAAAGAAGGTGGAATAGATACAGCAAAAACAATGACTATAGAAAGAAACCAAGGAAAGAGTGTTAAAGAGGGTGGTAGTCAACAGTGTCACATGACCCAGAGGTTGAAGAAGATGGGAAGTAAATGGGCACAGTGTACTTTAGACTCATGGCTGAGTCATTTGTTATTTTAGAAAATCAGAAACATGGAAGAAAAACAGATTTTAATGGGTGAAAGGCTGCATAGGAGTAGGAACACTATATAGGCAGGGATTTGGTATTTTAAAGTAGTCTTTCAATGAAAGAAAGCAGAGAGATAACCCAATTCCTACAATTAGGCACTGTGCTAGGTACTGGGGGCACTGAGAAGAATAATTCCCAGTCTGTGTCCTCAAGATTCAGAGCTTGGAAAGGAAGAGAGAGTTGTCAATGAATAAAGTATGCAGAGAAGCAATACTTAAGAACTCCAAGGTAGCAGAGTGGGAAGATGCACCAAAGAGAGCCTGATATTAGATCAGAGCTATCCTACTAGAGAGAATGATGAAATCTATTCAAGGGCATCAAAAAAGACTTTTCATGGGAGGTAGTGCCTGAGCTGGGTTTTGTGGGATGAGTGGGAGTTTGTTTTAGGAAACAAAATGGAGAAAGGAGTGGGAGCCAAAGGCAAACTTTCCATAATAGGCTCATGCGTGCATATTGCTGGTGTGAGAAGTGCAGGGGATGGGGAGAGGGCAGGCAGAGAAGGGCCAGTGTGATAGGCCCAGGTGGTGTGTTTTGTCCAGAGGTGTTGGGCAGTGGGCCGTGAAAGGTGTTCAGTCAGGGCAAGACATGTCAGATTAACTCAGAAGAATCTCTGGAGTCATTCTGGAGAGGGAGCCACAAGGAGACTGACGGGCCAGTTCAGAGAATGTGTTGGTAGTCTTGGGAAGGAGTGACAGAGTTGGGCACAAAAACAGGTACAGAGAAGAGGGCATGGAGTGGAAGATCGCCAGGAGCAGGGAGAACTCATAAAGCTGGTGGTTGTTGAATGTCGAGTGAGGAAGAGGGAGCCTGGAAGGGGGAAAAGAGCCCTGGAGAGGATGCCAGTGGTGCAGGTGGGCACGGATAATGGGAGGAGAGCTTTCCAGAGAGGCAGGCTCCAGACACAGGCAGGCGGAGACTGGCTGATCACTGCTTGGGGAGGAAAGATAGAGAATATGGACAAGAACCTAAAGCATTATTAAGAACTGTTGGAGAGCTTTAATCTTCTCAGTTAAGACTGCAGTGAGATCGCCTGTTGGGTGTGAATGGGTTTCAGATTTCCCGTGGGTCTAGTAACAGAACCAATCAATCGCTGAGTCATGCCAGCTCCACCTCCACCTGGCCCTCCTCTGCATCTCCTGCTATTTGCTAGTGAAGGTCTTCATTAACTCAGCAATGCTTCACAGGGCGGACGTGGGAGTGCTTGTCATACCTCCATCACCCCAGGAGCTTCTTCAGACTTTCACCCACCCAACATCTGAGTTCAGGAGGTCTGGAGTGAGCCCTGAGCATGTGTGTTTTCAGAACGCTTCACATAGGAGACTCTGAAATGCATCTTTACCCCACTCCCCCGTCACCACACACACAGCTGAGAATCACTGAGGTACATAGGACTGAGTCCTGGAACTTGTGGTGTGGGAGAAGATGGAATGGAATCGTTTGCAGAAAGCGGGTGGGTGTCAATTGACTTAGGAAAGGAGGACCAGGAAAGCAGGTGGCTGTACCAGCAGATCCCAGACAGCACTGGGGGCTCCTGTTCTTACATTCAGCAGACACCACACAAGAGTGCCAGTGACCACACAAGAGATTCAGATCTATAAAAGCTCAGCACAACCGAGGATAACCAGACTTTTCTGAAGTATCATGGTCATTCTTCTAAAGGCAAGGAATTAAAATGGAGCTGAGGGGGGGGGAAACAACTTGATATTGGAAAGGCAACTGGGTGATAGCTTTAAAAGTTGCAGAAGTTTGTGTGAAGCACTGCCCTCTACTGGTTACAGTGGGACCTGCAGCTGTATGGCAACAGCATCCTTGACTGCACCCTGGGGAGGATAGGTGAGTGAATGGGGCTTCTGAGTAATTGTAGGTCAAGTAACAAACTATCATTAAATACACACATATGGCTCTTCTGGTACAAGCTGAGCCTGAAACTTTAGACTTGCATTTTTGCCAGTTAACTATGTTCCAATTAAGACACAAACTATCCAGGAAAAACACTAAGGCCCTGAAAAATTTCCTTGTAAAATATTTTGATGTGCATTTAATGGACACAGCTACCTGGAGGTAAGCTGCTGAGGTAGAAATTTTTCCTGGAATGAAGGAATAAATTTTTTAAAAAGATTTGGTAATGCTATGCTGAATAATAATGGTCAACGTTTATTGAACATTGTTATCAGCACCTTACATGCATTACATCAATTAACTTTTCAATAAGCCAGTGAGGAAAGAACTATTATCATCATTTTACTGGTGAGGTAGCTGAGATATAAGGAGTATAGGTACCTTGGCCAAGGTCACAAAACTTTGGCAGAGCAAGAAATTAAACTTAGAACATTTATGCAGCCTCCTCATTAACGTCATGCCCACTGCTCTATCACATATATCAGAAATGTATAATTGCTCAAACATCAGAGATGTCTATTTCCTACTTATGTATGGTCCCATGCAGGTGATTCTTGTGACTGGGTGCCTCTTTTCCTCCATGTGCTGATTCAGGGACTCAGCCTCTCAGTCTATGGCTCTCTATTAACTGGGACTAGTCATTTTCATACACATCTAGCCAGCCAGAAGAAAAGGGTAAGGAGAAAGCACTCCTGCTTCGTAGAGCTGTGGATCACATTCCAATGGCAAGAACTAGACCTTGGCCACACTTAGATGCCAAGAGGGATGGAGATGTAGTCTCTGCCTGGTCAGCCACTCTCCGGCACCAATATGGGAAGAAGAACAGGAATTTTGATGGTCAGCCTATCATCTTTGTCCTCCCTCAAGTTAAGTATGGTGGGCTGGTTCACTGACTCAAGTTATACCTTTTCGAGGAATTGATTACTACAGCAGGTGAGCACCACCTCAAGATCCCAAGGTAGAGGTCTTTAGCAATAAATTATCTATGAGCTGCTTTTCCTGCTGACAAAGCATGTTCACACATATTATCTCATTTAATCCCCATAAATCCTGTGAGATGGGTTAATTACTTTCTTTCCCAGATAAAGAAACCAAGACTAAGCATCAGATGGCTTGCCCAAATTCCCACAGCTGGAACTCAAGTAGTCTCACTGCCAGATCTTAGAAATAGTGGCAGCTGCTAAGCTTAGGAGGCGCTTGATCAAAATATTTTATGGTGAGAGAAAAGGAGTGGGCAGAGCGGTGAGTAGAAACAGGTGATGCTATCCATGGCCTGAATTGACTCTGCTCGTTAAATAGAGACCCTGGTAATTCTTCCTCCAATTACTGCCAGGAATTCTAAAACTGGCAAAGGTTGGTAGTGGGAGAGAAAGGAGGTAAAAGGCAGGAGTGGCTGTTGGAGAGACAACAAAGTTCTCAAAATTTTTATTTATTTCCTACCTTTACCAAATGTCACAGAAAAAAATAGAATCATGGCTTCACTTCACAGTTTAACTACATTGAGGATTTTATTTACCCTTGACAATTCTATCGTGTTCTTGATTGTTCCAGATTTTTCTTTTTGGGAGTTTATGAGTCTTCACTTTCCTCTCATCCACCCCATACCCTCCTTCGAGTTTTATTGGAGATAGCAATCTGGTTAATAAGGAGGAGCTATCATTTTTTATCATTATTTTCATTCTGTGCTAGTTTTAAAGTGTGAAGTTTTATAGTTGTACTGTGACAGTTTTAAATATACAAAACAGAAAAGTAATATACAAACATAAAGATACTTAACTAAATTAAAACATTAGCTATTTCCAATGTTCTTCTGTTATTGATTTCTAGATTAATTCCATTATGTTCAGAATAGTTTGCTTCTAATTATTTTACATTTGCTAAGATTTGTTAAAGGCAAAAAATATGGTCTACCTTGGTGAATGTTCTATGTGCACTTGAAAAGAATGTATATTCTGCTGTTGTTGGGTAAAGTGTTCTGTATAAATATCATTCAGGTCAAGTTTGTTGATAGTTGTGTTCAGGTCTTCCGTAAGCATGATTTTCCATCAACTTATTCTGTTACTAGTTGAGAGAAGAGTGTTGAACTATACAGCTATAACTGGATTTACCTATTTTCCTTTAGATTTTTCCGTTTTTGCCTCACTTACTTTGAAATTCTGTTGTTAGGAGCCTACACATTTAAGATTGTTATATTTTCTTGATGAATTGAGCCCTTTATTGTTAGGAAATGTCTCTCATTTCTGAAATATTCCTTACTCTGAATTCTACTTTGTCCGATAGCAGTATAACCACTCCAGCATGGCATGTTTTTCCTTTCACTTGTGACCTATGTCTGTGTTTATGTTTAAAGTGGATTTCTTGTATTCTCTTTTCCACTCTGATTTTTGTTCCTCTGTTTTCTATTTTATATCTTCTTTTAGATTTGAACATATAATTATTAATTTATATTTGAGTTATTGTTATCCATTTTAACATATCTATTGGCTTTTTTTAAAGTTTTAGTAGTGTTCTAGGAGTGTGTGTGTATGTGTATGTGTGTGTGTGTATATATATATATATATATATATATATATATATATATACACACACAGACAGTCTACTTAGAGGTAATATTTTACCACTTCGAGTAAAATGTAGAAGCTTTACAACCACATTGGTCTTCATTTTCCCCTCTTTATGTTATAGTGGTCAAATGTAGTACATCAGCTGCATACGTGGAAATGTAAGTCATACAGTCTTATGATTTTTACTTTAAATAGTGAGACAGATAAGGAACTAAAGAGGCAAGAACCAGTTTTTGTTAACCCAGATAACTATTGTATATTTTGCTCTTCTTCATTCCCTAAGTTCCAGATTCCGTCTGGTATCTTCTTTCAGCTTGACAAATTTCCTTTAGCATTCTTTTAGAGCATGTCTGCTGGTCTTAAACTTTTTAAATTTTCTTTCATGACTGGAGACTGCATGTGGACCATGACCAGAGTCCACCCTTGGGTCAAGGGCACAAGAGAAAAAAAGAGGGAGAAAATCCTAGAAACTCATTCCACCTAGGACACTTCTTCAAATTTCAATTTCCCTTCTTAATTTGCCTGTTTTTCTTGTCAGAATCCTCAGAGTTAGTTGCCTTTTGTATTTTTGTCCAGTATTTTAGTTATAGTCAGTAATAGTCTCCATCTTTGCTCAAGGCTATTTTTTCCTATCTTTGGTTGGATTTTCTCTTCTTTTTCTAGCTTCCTAAGATGCAAGCTTACATCATTGACTTGAGACTTTTGTTGTTGTTGTTTTATTTTTTAAAATTTATTTTTAATTAAAGTTGACAGTCTATATTTTATATTAGTTTCAGGTGTAAAGCATAATGGTTAGAAATTTATATAATTTACAAAGTGACCCCCGATTAGTCTAGTACCCACCTGGCACTATACATAGTTATTACAATATTATTGACTATATTCCATATACTGTACTTCACATACTTGTGACTATTTTGTAACTACCAATTTGTACTTTATCTCTTCACCTTTTTCACCCAGTCCCTGAACCCTTCACATCCCACAAATTTTAATATGTTGTATCTTCATAATCTTTCGGTTCAGAATATTTTCTAATTTTTCTTATGAGTTTTTCCATGGGCTACTTAGAAGTACACCGTTTAATTTATAAATATTTAGAAGCTCTCCACATATCTTTTTTGTTACTGATTTCTAACTTAATTCTGATTTGGGTACAAAACATATTAAGTATAGTTTTAATACTATTAAATACATCAAGATTTGTTTTATGGCTGAGTGCCATTGTCTATAAATTGAATATTGATATGCATTTAAAAAGATGTTATTCTGCTATTTTGGGGTGATCTACAAACATTGATTAGGGCAAATGTGGTACAGATCTTTTTTATCTCTACTGATTTTCTATTTACTTGCTCAATGAATTGCTGAAAAAGCATTGAAAATTTGTATTTCTTCTTTCGGTTTCATTAGTTTTTGCTTTACGTATATTTTGAAACTGTTTTTGGATGTGTAAACATGTAGGATTATGTCTTCTTGATGAGCTAACCACTTTATTATTACAAAATGTCTCTTTTATCCTTGACAGAAATCACTATCTTTAAATCCATTTAATCTGGCATAGCCATTCCAGTTTTCTTATGATTTTTGTTTGCCTAGTGTATCTTTGCCCAACCCTTACCTTCTCTGAGTTTTTGTATTTAAAGTAGATTTTCTTGTAGATAACACTTGTTGAGTTTATCTAGTCTGGCAACCTCTGCCTTTTATTTTGAGAATTTGACAATTTCTATTTAATGGAATTATTGATATAGTTGGGTTTAAATATAATAGTTTGCTATGTGTTTTCTATTTGTCCTAATTGATCTCTAGTCCTCCTTTTCATTTTTTTCTATCTTTTTTTGGATTTGAGTATTTTTACATTCCATTGTATCTCCTCCATTGGCTTATTAACTATAGTTCCTTTATTGACTTATTTTCATAGTGGTAGTTTTAGGGTTCACAATAACCATCTTTAACTTATCACTACCTATCTCCTAATATTATAGGACTATACACCTGTATATTTCTACCCCCTTCCATCCTTTGTGTTATCAATGCCATATGTTTTACCTCTACATATGTTGTAAATCCCAAATACATTGTTATTTTTGCTTTAAACAATCAAATGTCTTTTTAAAGAAGTGTGAAAATTAGAAATAGGCATTTTATATTTAATCACTTTATATCGATAGTTACAATATTTAGTTTTCTTTATTTTATACAGATCTGAATTTCTATCTGGTATTATTTCAGCTTTAAAAATATTTTTTTTATTTAAACTTTTTTTTAGTGCAAGCCTGATGACAATGAATTTATCTACTTTTTGTTTACCTGAAATGTTTTTATTTTTGTCTTTTGAAGAAATTTTGGTGAATAATCTAGATTAATCATATTTTTTCCTATAAAGATGTCATTTTATTTTCTTTTGACTTTCATTGTTTTTAATGAGAAGTCAGTAGAATTTTTATCTTTGTCCCCTTATAAGTAATGTGTTTGTTTTGTTCTGGCTGCCTTTTAATATTTTATCTTCGTTACTTGTTTTCAGCAATTTGATTATGATATGTTTTTGTGTGGTTTGTCTTTATCTTGCTTGGGTTTTGTTGAACTTCTTTGATCTGTAAGTATATAGTTTTCATTAAATTTGGAAAAATTTTGGCCATTATTTTTTCAGATTCTATTTCTGAAAAATACAACAATAATAGATTAATTTGGGGTTAAACATTTTGTTGATGTCACATCTCCCTATGCATGAATAGAGTTTGTCTTTACATTTTTTCAAGTCTTCTTTTGCATCTCTAAGTAGTTATTAAAAGTTCTCTTCATACAAACTTTTAAAAAAAATTTTTAATTAAGTTTATTGGGGTTAATACAATCATATAATTTTCAGGTGTACACAAAGTTCAGTTTCCTTCAGCTACCATACATTTGATCCCCTTTTACCCACTTCGCCCTCCCCCTAAACCTTATATTTGACGCCCTTTACCTCATCTGCCTTCTCCCACCTCCCCCACCCCACTAGTAACCACTAGTCTGTAGTCCTCTGGTAACCACTAGTCTATAGTTCATGTCCATGAGTATCTGTTTGTTTTTACTGCTCATTTGTTGCTTTTAGGTTTATATCCCACATATAAGTGATAGCATGTGATTTTCAACTTTTTCTGTCTGGCTTATTTCACTTAGCATGATTATCTCGAGGTCCATCCATGTTGTCACAAATGGCAGTATTTCATCTCTTCTTATGGCTGAGTAATATTCCACTGTTCATACAGATCTTAAATATTTCTTATTATATGTTTTCTAGGTATTTTATATTTTTGTTTTTGTGGCTATTATGAATGAGGTCTCTTTGTTATTATATGTTCTAAGTGATTATTGCTTTCATATAGGGAAATCACTCATTTATCTATATTAATCTTGTCCCAACCACCTTACTATTCTACATTACTGTTTCCCATTCATTTGCTTATATTTTTCAGGTGTACGTAATAATATCAGAAAAAGTTGCTTTCTTAAATTTGTACGTCCCTTTTTCACTATCTCCTGATATTGCTGTCTTTTATTTTTTCTCTTTTTTTGAATATTTTAAATATGCTCATTTAAAAATCTTTTCCCAACTATTTCATCTGCTGACTATATTTCAAGATAGTTCCTTTCTTAAGAAAGTTAGACATGATTGTCATAGGCTCATCTTCAGGAGGTATTTTTCTATAGAGCCCAATGAACCTGCATTGTGCAGGCATCTGTAGTACTTGGTTTACATTTGCTTTTGTGGGATCCACTCTTGGATAATTCTTATGTTTATTTTTTGACTATAACTTTATTTAGTTATGGTTTAGAGACATTTCGACTAACACCCACACATGGCACAATTTTGGAAGTTTGGTTTCTGGAGGTCTATTCTTTTACCACCCACAATGCTGGACAGATGGTCAGCTTCTTGCTGCCCCTTAGACTAGTGGGCAGAGTTTTCTAGTCCTTATTTCATGGAAGGAACAAGATATTCCTGGCTTTCAGCTTTATTCAAAGAGGTCAGTTTCTGCTTCTTATTACCTGCTGGCCTGAGGCTGAATTTTCTTCTGTATCAGTCTTAATACTTGTCTTCTTTGCCAGTACCTATTTCTGATATCCCTGTGGACCATTTGCTCTAGCACTGGCCCAGCATTTTAGGTTTTGGTTTCTACTTCTTTCCTGGGATCTGGAAAATTTTCTTGCTTATTTTTGAGTTTAGTTATTAAATGATGATAATATATCTAATATATCTGTATCATGTTCTGTTCTAACATGTAATAGTTGCCCAAGAGAAGACTATTTTTGTGACCGTCGTTATTGTTGTTTTTGGTAATAATACTATTATGTAATCACACCACTTTCAGAAACTTAGTATTTTTCCTGAGAGAAAAGTGTCAATAAACTCAAATGACAGGCATACTTTATTTCTTTAATCATCCAGTTTTATAATTTGTCTTTCCCAAATTAAGTAATGGTACTTCATGTAACAGCTTTGCCAGTCAGATGACCTGCCTTTACACACTGTATCACAAATAAATGAGACTAACTTTTATGATTTGTGGAATCTGCCTGGTTGCTTTCTAGTCATACCTCAGGGGAGTGTGTGCATATGAACAGTAACTGTTAGTGACCCCAGTTGGAGGACAGCACAGACATACTCAGAGGCCAGGTTTCCAAATGTCTCTCATTAATTATCTTCCAAACAACCCCTCATCCTAAAAAAGCCCAATTAGGGAGCAACACATGGCTTTGGAAGCCATGGTGGCAAATTTTCTGATGCACTGGTCTTCATTTTGGGAACTTGTGTAGTACAATGGGGACAGTGTGGACTTTGGAGCCAGCCAGACTGGTTCAAATTCTGACTCTTCCACTTACCAGCTTGATGACATTGGATGAGTTATTCCACCATTTTTGCCAGAGTTTCCTCATCTTAACTGTGGAGATGATGATGATAATGCTACCTACTTCACAAAACTATTGGGAAAATGAACTCAGTTAATACCTGAACAACACTTAGAACAGTGCTTGAGACATGTAAACATTCAAGAAGTCTTAGGTTTAATTATTTGCTCCAAGGCAAAGATTGACTCCATGGGGACAAATGGTGAAGAAAGTTGCAGCAAACAGCAGGCTATTGGAGGAGAGAGACATTTAGGAGGTGGGTTGGCTTTTACTGAAACTTTTACATGACACTGTCTGGTCTTTCTACATGGAAAGCCAGCCTTGCCTGGGGCACAAGGCCCCCTCTATCTGCCCTAATTGACAGAGACTGGACTGAGGAGCCTATAAAAGCCTCTGAGGCTTGACCACAGGATATTGGATCAGGCAGCCAGGGGCTCTCTTTTCCTCTATCAGCCCTAACGCCACTTTCATTTTAGTCTCTCCCTTACTCTTTTCTATCCTTCCCTCTCTCTCCCATTTTCCTTTTTTTCTACTACTCCTCCTTCACCCCAAGCCTAGCCTCATCAGCCTCATCAGCCTCACCTATGGGCATTATTTCACCTAGAGATCACCTTCAGGGCTTGTGGCCCCATGAGCAAGGCTGATATGAGTTCCTGACCTATTTCCTGGCCCCTTGTTCCAACCTCCCGGACCCAGAGTAGAGCCTTTTTGCCCAGTTTATTGTCTTCCTCCCAGGAGATGGTGGGACTTGCCTGAGAATAAGTCTCCTGTATCCCACACAGGAAGGAGTCATTCTGGCTAGGAAGGAGCAATGACTAGCAATGCTCTCTATTCCCCTGGCAAAGTGTTTTCTCACACACACACGAATTTTGCTCAGAAAGTTTTTAGAACACAGACATACCAAGCCAGCTTCACCTGTTGTTAACTGGGACTGAAGAATCAAGTCCATTTTGGTTTTAATTAAGAGAACACAAGGATTAGGTTAAATTGTGTGGAAGTAAGAAACAAGAGCAAAGGGAAAAGATTAAAGCCATGCTTTGTTCTCACTGGAACAGTTGATGTTTTGAGAATACTGAATTGTTAAGGCATCATTATCTCTAAGGAGGAAGAAAACAAAACCAATCCATTGAGGACAAACTGACTAATTCAACTCCTTTTATGAATTCTTCTTAGCAACTGGTTTTCATGAAGTTGAGAAGCAGTGTTGGAGAGCATAAAGGGTTGGAAACTCTAATTAATAAAATTTGTGGACCTCTGAAAATGCAAACTTCTCTACTCACATCCCCTACTTTGATGTACACATTTCTGTGCACAGAGCTATGTGAACCAGTGACAAATGCTAGAGAGCTCTGTAGCTGATGAGAAAGTAGTGGGGATACTGCATTAGTTTCCCGGGGCTGCTGTAAAAAAATACCACTAACTGGGTGGTTTAGAACAACAGAAGTGTATTGCCTCACAGTTCTAGAGATTAGAAGTCCAAAGTCAGTGTCAGCAGGGTCACACTTCCTCTGCAGGTGCTAGAGAAGGATCTGTTCCTGGACTCTCTCCTAGCTTCTGGTATTTCTTGGCTCGTGGCAGCGTAACTCCAGTCTTCATGTGGTGTGCTCCCTGTGTGCGTGTTTATGTCCAAATTTCCTCTTATTATATAAGAATGCCAGTCATATTGGATTCAGGGCTCACCCGAATCCAGTATGACCTCATCATAATCATACCTGCAACATACCTATTTCCAAATAAAGTTGCATTGTGGGGTACTAAAGGTTAAGACTTCAGTGTATGGATTTTGAGAGGCACAATTCAACCCTTAATAGCAACAGCTATGTCTTACAAACTTGATTTCACAAAGCTGTGGAGACCTGCTTTGCACAGCCCACTCCACAGCTCAACTTCAGTGCTCTGTGACCACATATTTGATAGAACTACTCTGGGGCTAGTTCTATAAGTGTTGGAAATGAGGCCAGAAACGTGGGCAGGGGCTGATCATGTAGGGCCTTAGAGGCTATGGAAGGGTTTTGTGCTTTATCCTGAGAGCAATGGGGAACCATTGAATTTTTATAAACAGAAGGATGATCAGACTCTAGGAAGATCTCTCTAACTGTAGTGTTAGGAAATGGAATGGAGGCAGAGCAAGGCTGTCTCAGTTTTTCAGGCAAGAGACAGAGCTGACCTGAAACTCACTGGTGGCAAGGAAAAAAGAGAAAAGATGACTTGGAGAGATATCTGTGATTTATGTATCAGGGTGCCCAGGAACTAGGAACTCAAGAAGTAGGTATTATTTTAGTAAGGGAACTGCCTTACTAAAAGGCATTTTGGGGATTGTTGTAAAAGATAACTGCCATTTGGGTTTCTGGATATGGGCACTTTAATTTTGGAACAGATTCTCTTGTTTTCAAGGAAATTACCAGCATAAACTCTGTTTACACCAAAGTAAAGCAAGTTGATCTTGGAACAAATGGTGAAGGCATCATAAATTGGAGTATGGCAGCTGCAGAGTGAGATGCAAAGTGGTGAAGAATTAGAGAAAGATTTTTTTGAGGTAAGAATTTAGAATGAATTATTGGTATTCTTCATGTCTTGGTTTCCTCTTTGCTGCCATAAAAAACCACCAGAAGCTTAGTGGCTTAAAACAATACAAATTTATTACCTTACCTTACAGTACTCTAGGTCAGAAGTCTGACATGGTTCTCACAGGTTAAAATCAAGGTACTGGCAGGGATGTGTTCCTTTCTGGAGGCAATAAATCTCTTTTCTCCACTTCTAAGGCCACCCATATTCCTTGGCTCATGGCCCCTTCCACCATCTTCATAGGTGACATTGTGGATACTCCAGAGTAATCTCCCCGTCTCAAAGTCAGCTGATTAGCAAGCTTAATCCCAACTGAAACCTCAATTCCCCTTTGCCATGTAACCTAACACATTCACAGCAGCTGGGGTTTAAGATATGTATATCCTTGTGGGGGACCTTCTGCCTACCACACCCCTCATAGTGCTTAAATTAGTATATTGCAAGCAATGCAATGTTGAATAATGCAGTTGTCTTACCTGGGCCCTGAAATCAGGGAAGGAAATGAAGGTTCCCAGCTTGAATGTGCTGGAGCAGCATAAGTGGCCTTAAGCCAGGAGACAGTGTTCCCTGCTCTCCTGCAAGAGAGGTCAGGGGTCTAGACTAAGTGTTGGCATGATCTAGTCTGAATACTCTTGTTGAGGAGGGAGAGCCTGATAGGAGCTAGACATGACCTAAATGTTGGGGGTTTTAGGGCCTTTGAGCCCCAGGAAGAATACACTGACCCACTTCTCTTAATCCCCAAACATTCAGAAAGCACTTCCATCTGTCCTAGACTGAGGAATTAAACTGTGAGAGATTAATGATGGTTGAGGGTGTGGGGGTGTGATGTCCCCACTTGCAGTAAATCTGTATGCATGAAAAAACACATCTGGAGAAATAAGTTCCAAGGGAGAGCATGAGATGAACCAGGAGGCTTGACTTCCATGGTAGAACCACGGTTGTCACTTCATCTGTGCTCATCCTGATTGCACCTTTAGGAGTTCCCAGAAATGGTGGAGGGAGATTCTACCAGCTGTTCTGCGAATCCCAGGCAGATGTGGGTTTGAACATTAAAAGAGATGAGACTTTATTTTGGGCTACTGAGCGAACATCTGAGTTTCACGGGGAAGGTGGGTGCCAGGATCTACAGATAAAGGTGTTGTGGGAGATGGTGGCAGTGGAGTCTGCCTGATTCTCAGGTGTTTAGCTGCAGAACAGAGAGGATTCTCAGTTCCTGGGAGACACATTTTTGGGAGGCCTGAGGCAGAAAAGGTATAGCCATTTTCCTTGTGTACCTGGAGCTGTATGGAGCTGCAGCAACCTGTGGGGAAGGGCAGCAGGGGTCACAGGCCTTGATGTTTGGGTTGGAGCTTCCAGAGACAAGCAGCGTGCAGAAAGCTTGCCTGCTGGGGGGCCTTTACTGGTCACCTAAAGAGGAGAGGGGGTGGGCACTGTGAAAGCCTCTTGGTCTTTGGTTGACAGGCCCCCTTTACCCACCCCCTAGTCTCTATTTGGGAGGATTAGTAAGGGGGAGATGGGATGGTGTTCTTTTGGGGTTCCATTTTCAAAAGGGAGGTTTCCCCGTCAAGATGTCAAGATGTCAAGAAAGATGCTTTTTAAATTTTAACTTTGAACCCTGAGGCCTTCTCACCTTGCCTCTGTACGACCTCCTCACCACCTCAGCCTTTTCCTTCCATGTGCCGTCTTTCTCATTTAAAGGTTTGGACAAAACCATTCCCTTCGTTCAATATTTTCTGTTTAATCCATTTTAAAATTTAAAAAATAGTTGTTAAAGTCTTAGTCTCAGACACCTAGTCTACAATTGTCCATAGAATTATATGTTCCTGTATCAGGATGTTTATCCAAAACACTTTTTTTTTTTTTCTGTAAAAAAGACCCAACTATTCTCATGGCAGTGGAAGAGAGGCAGTTAATGGCCCAATGACAAGTAGCTTCTCACTTCTCACATTCCAGCTGGTTCAGGGAGCAGCAGGCACTTATACCAGGTACTTGATATAGGTTCCAAAGGCAATTTTGTTTTAGCTGGGCCCTTTTCTTTCAGAATTGTCTATTTTTGCTTTTGTGTCTCTCCCTTATTTATTCAGCTATGTGCTGTGATGGATCCAAAGAAACCAAGCTATGGCTAGTCTCTGCCCCTAAGGAACTGACTAGAGATGAGTGTGCTGCTGTCAGGAAACAGACAGTTACATTACGAGGCAGTTCGTGAGTCGGTCCAGCCCTGGCAAGACTGACTGGAAACTCTGTCAGGGTTCAGAGAGGGGAGAAGGGACTACTGAAGGTTTAGTAGTTAGAGAAAGACTTTTTGAAACAGGCCTTTGCTGGACTGGCTCTGCACAGAGAAGGGGCTGGGATGTTTTAGATGGAGTAGGGAGAGAGCATAAGGGATATGGTATGGTGTATACGTGTGTGTTTGAAAACATACAAGTACATATATTTATACATGTAAATGGTGCAAAATTTAAAAGGTTAAAAACATATATGAAATCTCTTCATCACCTTGTTCTTCAGTTACCCAGTTCTCCTCCCTAGCGGCAGAGTTTATATTAAAAAGTATTTTTGTCTATGGTCATGCTACCCTGAACAAGCCCAATCCTGTCTGATCTTGGAAGCTAAGCAGAGTTGGGCCTGGTTAGTACTTGGATGAGAGACCACCTGGGAATACCAGGTGCTGTAGGCATAAATAATAAAAAAATAAAAATAAAAAATAGAGGATTGTAAGTTGACAAGGTCCTTGCAATCTGTGAGGTCAACCAAGGAGTGCCTCACCTAAAAAATAAATAAATAATAAATAAAAATAAAATGAAGATGTTATTTAAAAAAAATAAAAACTAAAAATCAATATTTTAAAATACACACACACACACACACACACACACACACACACACACACACACCCCATCCATGGCTAGATGGCTGAACTGTCTTCAAAGAACTGAACTTTCAAACATGCATGTGTTCTCTTTGCAACCACCAAATCCTGAGAAAGAACACTACACATACCGTTTGGAGGACCATGTTCCTGCCACAAGATGCAGAAAATATGAGAAACCAAATGTAATTATATAATGTTAGCCACTGCTGCCCCCACACAAGAATCCACAAAAATTCCAGGAGGACTTTGGGCTCCCACAGGGCATGGGCTGTGGGTTTGAGCCCAGGGCATCTAGATCTAAGGGGCTGGGAGCCCCTAGCTGACACATGGGCTACACCTAAGTGGGAAAGAGTTGGGACCATTTGGAGACCAGAGTAGAGGCAGGGCTACCCTTCTTTCCAAGCCAGTGTGGAAAAGGGGTACGTGAGGGTCCCCCAGAAGCAGCCCTCATGGCGGGTACTGACAGGAGCATGGTTGATGCTTCCAGGGCTTACAGACTCTGGGGAAGAAAGCTGAGAACACACGGAGGGACTCCAGCTCTTCCCAGATGGGCTCCCCGACCAGAGGAGAAAACTCTTGTGTTAAAAGGTTATGTAGGAAGGATTCTGACTTTTCTTCCCCTGCTGTGAAATCAATTAAAACCAGGACAAATATAAAATGGTTTTATAACCTCCTCCACCTCCTGGCTTCTTTCTTCTTGGGGATGAGCCAGCACAGACTGGGGAGAGACAGGAGTCTCATGGTCTGACAATTCTGTGGCAGTTTAAATAATGGTGACCTATTGCTCCAGCTCTCCTCAGGGGACCTGAGGCTGGAGGATAAAATGTCTCCTAGAAGATGGACAGACAAGAACCTCGTAGGAGGGTGTGAGGGGAGGAGCTGACCCCTCTGGGCCCTGGGCCAGTCCCCAGCCTCTGCCGCCTACAGGTTCAGAACTAGGGAAATAAGGAAGCCTGTTTAAAAGACAATTTATTTCCCACAGAACAATTCAAATTGGCTTGTTATGATTACACATACTTGCTCTGTACAAACCAACATCAAGAATTTCATTCCTACTTTGATCTACAAATAATCCTAACAGAACTTTTACTGAGTACTACTATGTGCCAGGCACTGAATCAGGCACCTTTCTTAAATTAACCTTAATTCTTACAACACCACTGAAGATTAAGTAGTATTTTTTTTCCAATTTACAAATAAGGAAAATAATGAGGCTCAGAGAGGCTCAAGATCAGATAGCTAGTAAGTGGCAAAACTAGAGTCCAAATTCAGGTCTGCTTTCTACTCCTCACTAAGCTAAATAATACTAGTTCTCATTTGTTGAGCATTTATTATGTGCCAGATACTTGACAAACGTAATCTGAACTCTTCATACCAAACCTGTGAGGAAGGCTGCTATTGCTCCATTTTATGGGGGAAACAGCCCAAGGTCACAGTGTTGATTTGGTAAAGTCGAGACATGAAGCCAGATCTCTCTGGGTTCTCCAAAGCCAGAATTTATTCTGAGCATGCTATGCAACTTCAGGGAGGCAGGAAGGTGCCCTCATCCCTAGATGTTTCCAGAGGGAGCAGAGAGGGGGCCCAGAAGGTCATCTCTGGTGGGCTGAGGTCGAACTGGTCTGCTCACAGAGAAGGAGAGACAGCTCTGCCAACACACATGGTTCTCAGCAGCATGTGATGTTTCCTAGGACCGTGGCCAACTTGGCTGAGGCATTTTGGACATCTTGAGGGGCATGGTTCCGAGCATCTTAAACGGATCGACAGACTTCTCTGTCAGGAAGTGCTGCCTCATACCACAGAACTGCCCACATTTTTCCCAGTGAAGACTATTAGCTGGAACGAAGTGATCGTTTCAGAATCTAGAAACCTCAAGGCCCTACTTTTACACCTGATGCAAAATCATGTGAACAGGTCTTTATGGTTTATATATCCCTCCTTAACAGGCAGTTCTGATCTCCTTTTAGGCAACTCCATCTTCTCTGAACTCCTGTGCTATTTTTCAAGGCACAATCTCCCATGAAAACATCATGATGTCCTCATCCACATCTTCCATTCCCTCATTTGCCCTCATATTCAGATTTGGGCTGACATCAAACCTGAGCCAACACAGTCCCACATCTAGAATGCCTTTTAGGGTTCTCATTAATCCAAGGAGGAAATGTAGTATGAACATGGGTTTTCAGAGAAGAAACATAAGACTCTGTTAGTGATCAAGGCAGGACTAGACCTACATTCCCACTCATTCTCATGCCTTCATCTCTTGCTCTAGACTCTATTCCAAGACAGAATTAGGAAAATAGCCACTGTTACTCAGGAACATTGCCCTGACTCAAAATGTTTCCCTCAAGGGGTTACATACATTGTTCTAAAAACTCAACCTGAACATTGAAAATATCCCATAAGGGTGAAGCTTATAGAATTATCTATTCCAGAAAAAGCGTATCTTGGAATTGAGATTGTCATACAGTGTGAGCTATCGCATTTACACTAGTGACTAGTCATTCATTCTGTCAGCATATACTTGTTGAAGGTCTTCCAGAGGCCAGCTGCTGTGGGTTCAGTAGGAAACAATATAGATAGTTCTAGCCTTCCTGGAGTTCAGAGTGCATCCAGGGAGTCAGAGAATTGAACTGGAGCTAAACAATATGTGCTATGGGAGCAGAAAGCAGGGAAACCTAGTCCATTCCAGGTTTAGGAAGGCTTCCCTGCGAAGGTGATGTTTAAGACTTGAAGAATGAGTAGAAGCTGGCCCAGTGGGGATGAGGTAAGGAAGATTCCAGGTGTGGTAACTGCAAGCATGGGCCTCATAGACCTCCACATTCAGGGAATGCAATTGCTCAAAGCCCAGCTACTGCACTCTGAAATCTATCACCATATGCAGAGGCCATTCTTTCTCCAGGCACTCCTGTCCAGTAACTGAGCATGGCAGCCTGTTTCTTGAAGGCCAAGCAGCCTGTGGGTATGAGGTAGAAGGTAAGGGGGGTGGATTTTGGCTTTTAGGTGGGCATGGTTACCCCAGTCAGGATTCCAACAGAGCCTTTCAAATCCATTCTTTATCTATGTGATACCTGGGGATTAAGTAGGAGTATCAAAATGCTGTAATTATAAAAAGAGAGAAAAAATTACCTGCTGGTGATCATTTAAGGAAGTATTTTAGGACAAATAAAAGGAAGTACATCTTTACATGGCCTGTAGAATATAAATGGAGCTCATTACCCCCATAAGGTGTTCAAGATGCATAAAAAATGAGTCCAAAAAGAGGCCAGATAAATTCTTGAACATTAGATGTAAATGTTGTTATGATCATCCTATGAAGACCAAGTCACCATGTTCCCACAGAAATGTTCTTGGTGCCCTACAGAAGTACTTTGTTCTAAGTACATCAAGTTCCTGCGTGTTTCTGGAACCCAGAGTGCTCTTTCTTGATGCTATGCCTTTGCCACACAAATTGCCTTGCAGTTTCTCTTCCAAGACTGGTGAATTACCACTTATTTTTCAAGATCCAGTTCAAACCGAGCCCCTTTAAAAAAAACCTCCCCTGCCCAGTTCCTCCAGAGCAAGAGTGGTCTCTCCTTCCACCAGTGAAACAGCTCTACCAGTGCACCGTACTTGCTGCCCCACTGGACAGAGGTTGTGTCTGATTGATGTGAGCTTAGCACAGAGCCTGGCCTATAGCCCCCATGCAGGAAATGCATGTTGAATGAATGAATGAATGAATGAATGTTGAGCTGTATCAACCAATTGTCTGACTGCTTACAGCATTTATAATATTCTTAATGACATCCTCAGAGGCTTTGCTTCTACTATCAGTTGGACGATACTCTTCTCCCAGGACATGTGCCTATTTATCTCAGCTAATATACATACTAGTGTCCAAAGCAGTCATCTGTGTGATTGAAGTTGAGTAGCCAAGAGGCTTGTTAAGATTTTAGTGTCTTTCACTTAACTGTGTCTCTTAAACAAGTGAGCCAGTTCCCCAGAAATCTGGTCTGGAAATATTGCCAATGCACATTGCAGTGACTTTGAAATGTTAGGAAAACAGACATATCACCTTTCAGGCTGAAATCACTGGGAACTACATTTTAAAGTTGGGTTTCCTTCCAGATCCTTAGGTTATGAATGACACACAGTTTGTGGAAAATTTATGAGATCACCAAGAAGCTGAGGCCTGAAACTTTCAAGAAGTGTTTAACCACAGATCAACAAAATCCAATATTTACATGTTAAAAAAAAAAAAAAACTAGCAAGCAAAAGAGTAATGATCAAAAGGCTGCCCAAGTCAGAATAACAGGAGTGGCCTGCCCTGGCTCAAATATGAAGATTCTGAAGTGGCAAGTTGTGCATAAGAGGGAGGAGAGCTGGAACCCTGGACAACAAAGGAAAATCTCATTTACACAATGAGAAGTCCTAGTCAGTTAAAGGAAGATTTCTTACAATCAAGGACCTTGGATTCCAATCTCAGTTTTAACCCCTTTAGGAAATCATTCGAATTTAACTTTCTGTAAAATTTCAATAGTCAATTTAAAAATAAACATCTATATACTCCATTATCCTACAGGTAAATGAAAAATGCTCTCTGGGACCACAATACAGTTGTTCATTTATTCAACAAATAGCTGTTGAGCAGATGTTGTGTCCAGGGCCGTCTGCTAGACCCTGGACATGCAGCAGGGAGCGGGACTGAGGTCTCTCTGCCTTCACTGGGCTTATAGCCTGGTAAGAAAGATAGGCTAAGATAAGTTATCACAGTAGTAGCTGGTGAGCTTTATGCTGGAGGAAGTCCAGAGGGTTCTGCTTCTGTATCGTCAGGGACTTTATTCCAGAGGGCAGGGAAGACCTCCAGGAGGAAGTGATTCTTAAGCTATTGCTCAGAATTGAGGTTGTAAGGAAAAAAAATGTTCCAAGAAGACGGGGAGACTCTGAGAAGCTAAAGCTTCTAGAATTGCTGGAGCACAGAGTGAAAGGAAAAGATGTGAAAGACAGCTCAGAGGGAGGAAGCTGGCAGACTGTGCAGGCCCTGAAGGAGTGAGTTAAAAGTATTTAACACTTCATATTTAACAACATGAATATAAATTAATACATAATTAACATAAACCCCAATTTAAAAATGTATTCCACTTATTCTCTAAATGTGCTAAATTATAGATGTTATTCAATCTCTTGTTTACAGGAGGTTTAAGTAATAGTACCAGTTGATGATATATGTGATTTCTTTGTTTGATGTACCTGCCACTAGAAAAGTGATGCTCCTGAGTCATGATAAACATTCCCAAAGGTTTTCCTATTAACAGCCAATATCACAGACTCAGTAAGAGGAGAATTCACTTAACTTCAATGGTGTTGAAATTTCAAGATGCTGAATTTTCTCAGCATCCACTAACTAACAGCAATTATGTTAAAATTTCTTAGCCCATATAATACTTAGATTTTTATCTGTTCACTCTCTCTATATTAACTGAGTCACGACAATTGTATACTAGAATAGTATACTTCAGTCTGACCTAATCCTTCAGGCTAAATAAGAGGCTGTAGTTGGCAGTTAACTGCTGGGCTGCAAGTTTAGAATCCTGGCTGAGCCGCTTAGGTTGTAGATAACCTCTCTGCACTTAGAATTCTTCATATATAAATGTTCCAATATCTATAGTTCTCAATTTAATATACATTTAGGGTGGAACAAAGCCAGCACTTCGTACCCATTAGCTCTCACTTTTAGTAACAAAAATATTTTAAATGCCCGGTGAGTAGAGGGTAGGTCTTAACCAAGCTCTTTTAACAAAAGAGGAATTCAACAGGGGTGACTTTCACACTGGTGTCCAAACCATCCCCATGGGTGCCCATCTTTTTCAGGAGCTTCCAACATTCCTGAAGAAACTATTTCTGGCACATTACTGGGACATGTAGGAACCTTTTACCATTCACCCATCTGTTCTCTGACTTTCAACCCCATACTCTAGGAACCCAAGTCCAGCTGAGGCTGAAGTTCCCATATGTGGCCAGGCAAGGATGGCACTAAGGGGGCACTGGCCTGTGGCACTTAGCCACAGCCTCAGAGGGCCCTGGGGTGCCAGCGTGTCCATCAGGGCCAATATTACCCCCTATCACAGAGCTTGGGAGTACTCTGGTAGGGGACTTCACTGGGACAAGGCTTGGAGCTTGGGAATCATATCCAGGTGGTGAGCTAAGAAATACCTAGATTATCTCCAAGCAACACTCCCCTGGGGTTTTGGGGAGGAGAGCACCAAGACACAGGCAGGAGCCATGCTTCTCATGGCGGAAGCCGATCAATGTCAATGCTGTTTTGGGGGATACTGGCATATGCATCAATCAATCAGAACAGATTCAGCTTTAACTTTTTATTTGATGGGTAATGAGAGGGCAAGAGAGGTATTTCCAAAATATGAAAAATTTTGAATATCTAAATAGCCAATATAACTAGCTATAGAGGTAAACACCTTCTGTAAGCGTGCCGCAATCCTAGCACCTACCTGTGGTCACCAACCCAGAGGCTCTCCAGACTCTCCTTTTGGGGTTTTTATGGTGACTTCATTATATAGGAATGATTGAGGAAACCATTGGCCATTGGTAACTGATTTAACCTCCTGCCCCTCTCTCTTCCTAGGTCAGGATTGGGGGATGGGACTGAAAGTTCCAACCCTATTCCCCAGGCAACCAGCCTATCTACATGCTTTCCAAAAATCACCTCCTTAACATAAACTCAGGTGTGGTTGAGTGTGAATATCAAGAAATTTTTATCACTCTTATCGCTTGGGAAATTCCAAGGATTTTAGGAGCTCTGTGCCAGGAGAGGAGATAAAGACCAAATATATATTTCTTATTAGAAATCACAATATTGCAAGTCTTCACCAATTTTCTATACAGGGCCTGTTATGCCACTCTAAAGAGTTTCTATTTAATCTATGAGCAAAAGAAAGCTCATAAATAGTTTTAAACATAAGAATTACAAGAGCATATCAGCACACTTTGAAAACATCATCCATTCAGTCTGGGGAATGGTTGGAAAGATAGCAGGGCTGGAAAGGGGGTTTCCATTAAGGATTGTTGGTCAACCCTTGAGGTAAGTTATAATGGGGTCTAAACTCAGGTGATGACAATGGAGATAAAGAGAAAGGGTAGGTAAAAGAGAATTTTAGGAATATGAAATGAAAAATTATGTCTCAGACATTAATTAACCTCAGTTAAAACTGAAGACTTAGGTCACCATGATATTTTATGAGAAGCTCTCTAAAGGAAAGTGCTATAGATTGAGTGTGTCCTCTCAAAATTCACATGTTGAAACCCAGGTCCCAAAATAATGGTGTTAGGAGGTAGGGCCTTTGGGAGGTGATTAGGTCCTGAGGATGGAGCCCTCCTCCATCCTAATGAATGGGATTACTGCCCTTTAAAGAGACCCAAAAAAGTTCCCTCACTTCTTGCACCATGTGAGGACACAGCAAGAAGGTGTCTATCTATGAACCAGGAAGTGGACCCTCCCCAGACACTTAATCTGCCAGTGCCTTAATCTTGGACTTCTCAGAACTGTGAGAAATGTTTGTTGTTTAAGCCATCAAGTCTATGATATTCTGTTATATCAGTTCAAACAGGCTAAGACAAGAAGAAATAATATTGTTGACACATATATTTGAAGAAATTATTATTTATTTTAAGAATATGTTATTTATTGCCCTTTTCAGCAAACTAAGGAAGAAAAATTTATGTAATATTCCATATTCACATTCTAGTGACAACAGGAGTATAATGAAAAAATAATCCACATGGGGTAAATGTCTCAAATAAGATTAAAATGTACATGTTCTACATCTTGAATCATGATGCCAGTTTCTCCCTATGGTTAAGATTTTCAGTGAGAAAGAGAAAAAAATTTGCCAAGATACATAACTTTTTACAAAGCTTTTATTATTCTCTCAAAAAATGTAACCTTTAAAACCTTGTGATAACCTCAAATGATTGAAAATGTGTTCTTACAAGAAATCTTTTAAGTCATAAATGTATTTGTTTTGGAAAATGAATTTACCTGCTTAAGTTGTAAGTGAACTTTATAATTGTTTTTAATTAATCCACCACTCAATATATAATATTAGACAGAAAGCACCTAACTGCTTAGTCTAATTTTCTTCCTGCAAAATGCTTGAAATTAAAGCCCATCTTTGGCCAATTTTGGTATAAACACATGACAACGCTTTGTTTTTCTGTAAGTGGCAGAATAGTCAGGACTTGGTGACTGGTTTGAAAGATCTGGACAGGAAAGAATCTTCGAGAATGATGTCCAAGTTGCTGGCTCGGGTAACTAGGTAGGTGTAGAAGATGTTCAGTGATACAGGGGACACAGGAGGAGGAGGAATAAGTTTTCTAGGAAGATAGTGAGTTTGTCTCTGAACATGAGGAATTTGAAGGGCCTGTCAGACATCCATACAGAGCTGATTAACAGGCAACTGGAGATATGTGTGGAACTCAAAAGAGAGATCTAGAAATTAAAATTTGAAGCCAACTGAACATGACTCAGGCAAAACCATTCTCAGCTAAGTTTGAGACCCTTGCAATATAATTTGACCCAGGAAGAGTCAAATATTTCTTAGTATCTTAATGATTTCCTCTTTGAGAATAGACAAGGTCAACTTTGAAAGCAAATCAGTATTCACTGTGGTGAATTTTGTCCTTGGGTAATTTAGGAGAAAATTAATGCCATAGCATTAATGTTGAAAGACCAAAAAGGCATGAAGAACCCTTCACCTTGTTCCCACCAGGGTCCAAAGTATACTCAATAATTTTGTGGAAGGAACAAATGGTTAAATATGCCCATTCCCCATACCCTTCACCACAATGTGTCCTTATCACCGAATGAAATTGAAAATACAAAGACTGAAAGTACTTCATTCAAAGGATCATCTCCAAGTAATACAGCAACTTCTGGGAGAGTAATATAGCAACCACCATTGGTCACACAATTCCTCCAGTGAAATAATTTTTAGTGAAAGAGAAGAACCATCATGGGAGAAAGTGGAAAGGATAGAAAGTGGACAGGGAGCTACAGAAATCAGGCTTCTTCCTTCTTATCTTTTCCTAAGGCTGATCTGGTCTGGAGGGATGGGCCCTTCACCCAGAGCACTCTTAAAAATACCAATTTTACATTACTTGCTTTCAAATGTGCTTCTGCAAAAACATTACTTGCTTTCAAATGTGCTTCTGCAAAAACTTCCTCCCAATCTCCACCCTAGGAATATCAACTGAATCTGAAGGCCCACCTACCACCTCTACTTTTTGTTTGTTTGTTTCTTCACAACATTGATCTTTGTGACTAAGCAGCAGCTTGAAAAGCCAAAGAACAGCATGCCTCCCGCAACAGTGATTTTGAAACCTCTCAGAGGACTAATGAGATCCTAGAGTTTACAGAGGGTGCCACATCTTTTTGGGGTGGGGAATGTGGAGATAGAGGAGTGCTGGGGATATGAAATCCTTTGTTGAAGCTACAGACATATTAACAAAAGCTCTCAGCCCAGCTGAGTGAAGGGAGTTACAAACCTGGGTTGGAAGACTGCCCCCACCCGCCCTCCACTTTTGGCCTTTGCTCATTATTATGTTTCAACTTCTTCTCTCCTTAAGTCACTATTGGCTCCTGTCTTGATGAGCAGCAACTCATCATAAACCTGTCCTTGGAACATCAATCTTTAGAGACTGACATGCAGTATTTCTGAAACAACCTTTCTCCTTGTGTCTGCACACAGCCACCAGGAAACAGCAATCCTGCAAGAATGGTGTAAGGAGTGAGGCCACTACCCAACTCATGGAGGCCTACAAAATGCTTTTCCCTGATTCAAGAAGATACTTAACAGAAACATCCTTGGGAGGAAGGGGGAGTTCCTAATGAACAGGTTGATAGCCTCAAGAAGGCACCTCTCTTTCACCAGCTTCCCTCCTCAGATAGCAGAAGCTCAGTAAATATTTGTACTATATACTAGAGGTTGAGTTAGGTTAACATGATTGGCACAAAATACCAGCCACGCCATCTCCTGACTCTGCTTTGTTCCAATAATTCTAGGGTCCTGCTTTCAACAACATGTAGGAAAAAAGCTCTACCAGATTTTCTCTCCTCATCCTCTAAAATGCTAGCAAATCCATTACTTGCGTTAAAATTACCATCTTGCAAAGCAGACTCCAGAGACTTGGGCCATCTAACTCCAGCTGTTCTTTGTAACAAAGCAATTGGACTTCATTTAAATGGATGAGTGAATGTTAATGGTGAAAATCGATCACTCTAAGAATAACCAATGAAGCAGGCTCTAAAATTCCCTGAAGACTGTTCCTCCTTCAGAAGATGTAGAGGTGTGGGGGAATGTAAGGTGCACCCCCATCTAAGCAACACCTGTTGTTTTGAGAGCTGAGACTTTATTTGCTGAAACATATCTGAGGAGTCTGATTTGGTTTTCCTATTTCCTTTGGGTTCTGGTGCTTGATTTGGCTTCATGAGCTTCTCAAGGGACACAGGTGCATTCCATCTACTGATGTCTTGTTGGCTCTGAGGTGACACATTCTCATTAAGACAGCTTCTATTTAAATATTGTCTTCCACTGTTTTAGTCTGTGCATCTTTTACCTTTTCCATTTTTCTTCCCTCCACTTGTCCCTTGCACCCAAATGGACTACTAAACATTCTTATGCTTTCAGTCCTCTACTTGTAACCCATAAGTATGGAATATGGTAATTACTTGATTCATCTGTCAATTTATTAGACTATAAACAGGAGCCAGTGAAAGCCAACAACTCCATTTTCCATTGGAAAATGCCCAGGGGCAGGCTAACAACAAGTGTTCTTAGGGGTAAAAAAAATTAACAGTTTGATGAAATTTCAGAGTGTGTGCTGGGAGAACCAACAGGAGCCCTCTTACCTGAAGTCAAGGCCATGAGTCTATTTTATACCCAAAAAGGATTTGAAGTGTAGATCGACATTTGTACCCCAGATTTCCCCATGAGACTTCTTCAGCATTCTCTTAAAAGATAAGTGTATAACTGACTGAGGGCATTTTGTTTCTGAAGTGGAAGGAGTGGGATACACTAGAAATTATGTAATTGTCATCATCACTATTGTTGTATGATTTTTTTTAAAAAAAGCTGTCTTTTCTTGTCCCTAATTTCCTGTGAGGTAACTTCTAAATCCCTGGAATTTCCTTAGGGATAGAGGTGTCTTTATTATTCATGGTGGGCCCTGCAGACCATAACTGAATTTACACTAACAAGACAGTGCAGATGGAGGCTGCCATGCCAGAAAGACTACTCATGAGAGTAGAGGGTAGGGCTTTTAGCACAGGTAGAAAATAGATTTTTTCCCCCCAGATGGTTATAAAACTGGAAGTTATTTTTTTTCTGCCAAAAGAAAAAATAGGTCCTTAAATTTTTCTCATCATAGAGGAACACCTCAGGATGTAAGCAAATTTAAATAGGTAGAATATGAAACTATACCTAGAAAGAAAATATGCCCAGGGTAATGAAAACAGGTATTTTATAGAGTGTGCATCGAATGTCCCAGAATTGTACAAATCTAGCAGGAAAAGAAAATTAAAGTTGTAGACCAACTTTATGAAAAATATGTTTAAATGAGATCATTGTGTGTTATGCAAGACAAAGAATCAATATTCTTAATATACAAATAGTTCTAATAATTTAATAAGAAAAGACTAACATTCCTATGGGAAAAAATGGCACAGCGCCCAGACAAGAAAATTTAAAAATCGAGAATACAAATGGCCAATATACATGTGGAAATATGTCTGGAAAAAAAATTTCTGGAAAAAATGCCAATGAAAAGTAATGAGATTTTTTTTTGCCTAAAACATTGGCAAAGGTTAAAAAGATTGATAATGCCCTGTGTTGCAGAAGTGTATACTCACTATTATTAGCAGTGTTGGATGTGTAAATTGCTACAGTCTTTCTGGTGGGACATTTAGCACTATGTATCAAACTGGTACATTTGATTTCATTCATTACTTACATTTCTAGAAATTTATAATGTGATAATCAGGCACCTATAAACATATACATACATACATATACAAATACATACATGAATGCAATATATCTGTTAGCTGATGGTTAAAACAGATTATGGTACATTCCACATATAGAATAATATGCAAACATTAGTAGTTAAGATAAAGATGCACATTATTTGTTGCTAAAGGCATTCTTGAACAAAAAAGCATTTTAAATATATTTCTTTAACAAAGCTTACATAGCATATTTCCATTTTAATTATGTGTGTGTGTACACACATACACAGAAATAAAGTCTGAGTGAATATTTGGCAAGTGTTAGCAATTTTGCAATTTGTGAGGTAGAATTACAGATGATTTTCACTTTTGTTAGAATTTTTAGGTCCATAGCAAAATTAAGATGAAAGTGTAAGATTCCCTATATACTCCCTGCCTTAACACATGCATAGTACCCTCCATTATCAACATCCTCCACCAAAGTAGAACATTTGCTACAATTGAAAAGCCTACTTTGAGAAATCATAATCACCAAGTCCATAGTTTACCTTAGGGTTCATTCTTGGTCTTGTATATTCTACGAATTTGAATAAATGTATAATGATATGTATCCACCATTATAGTATTATATAGAGTGTTTTGATTGCCCTAAAAATCATCTGTGGTTTGCACAGATATTAATACAATTCTCTATTCATCCCTCTCCACTATCCACTCCACACTCTCTCAACCTCTGGCAACCACTGATCTTTTACTGTCTTCATGGTTTTGCCTTTTCCAGAATGTCACACAGTTGGAATCATAGAGTATGTAGCCTTTTCAGATTCTTTCACCTAGCAATATACATTTAAGTTTCCATGTTTTTCCATGTCTTAAGAGCTCATTTCTTTTTAGCACTGGATAATAATCCATTGTCTGGATGTATCACAATTTATTTGTCCATTCACCTATAAATAAAGCTGTTATAAACATATTTGCAGGTAATTGTGTGAACATAAATTTTAACTCCTTTGCTTAAATAGTAAGAAGTGTGATTACTGGATCATATGGTAAGAGTATGTTTATTTTTGTAAGAAACCACCAAACTGTCTTTCAAAGTGACTATGCCATTTTATATCCTCAGTAATAAGTGAGAGTTCCTTTTGCTCCACATTCTTGCCAGCATTTGGTTGTCAAGGTTCTAGATTTTGGGCATTCTAATCCGTGTGTAGTGATAACTCATTATTATTTTGATTTTCATCTCCCTGTTGATATATGATGTGGAGCATCTTTTTATGTGCTGTTGGCCATCTCTGTATCTTCATCGGTGAGATGTCTGTTCAGGTCTTTAATCAGTTTTTAGTTGGGTTGTTAATTTTCTAATTGTTGAATTTTAAGAGTTCTTTGTATATTTTGGATATCAGTCCTTTATTAGGTGTCTTTTGCAAATATTTAATACCAGTCTGTCTTGTCTTCTCATTCTCTTGACACTGGTCTTTTCGAAGCAGAAATTTTTAATTTTATTGAAGTCCAGCTTATCAATTATTTTTTTCATAGATCACATTCTTGTTGTTTCTAAAAAGTCATTGCCACATTCAAGACCATGTAAGTTTTCTCCTGTGGTATCGTCTAAGCATTTTATAGTTTTATGTTTTACATTTTAGGTCTCTGATAATTTTGAATTAATGGTCTATGGTCATTTTGTGTTAATTTTGTGAAAAGTGTAAGGTCTGTGTCTAGATTCTTTTAATTTTTTTTGCATGTGGTTATCCAGTTGTTTCAGCACCATTTTTTAAAAAGACTGTCTTTGTTCCATTGTACTGTCTTTTTGTTAAAGATGAGTTGACTGTATTTAAGTGGGTCTAATTCTGGGCTCTCTCTTTGTTTCATTTATCTATTTGTCTATTCTTGCACAAAAACCACACTGTCTTGATTACTATAGCTTTGTAGTAAGTCTTGAAGTCAAGTATTGTCAGTATTCCAACTTTGTTCTTTTTCTTCAATATTATGTGGGCTGCTCTGGGTGTTTTGCCTCTCCATATAAACCTTACAATGAGTTTCTCAGTATCCACAAAATAACTTGCTGGGATTTTCATTGAAATTGCACTGAATTTATAGACTAAATTGGAATGAATTAATATCTTTATAATGTTGATTCTTTCTATCCTGGAGCAATGAATATCTCTCCATTGATTTTATTCATCAGAGTTTTGTAGTTTTCCTTTTACAAATCTTATACATATTAGTTAGATTTATACTTAAGTATTTAATTTTTGGTACGCTAATGTAACTGATATTTTGTATTTAATTTCAAATTCTCTTGTTCATTGTTAGTATATAGGAAAATTGCTCATTTTTGCCTATTAACCTGTATCCAGCAACCTTGCTATAATCACTTTTTATTTTCAGGAGTTTATATCAGTTCTTTCAGATTTTCTACATAGACAATCATGTTATCTGTAAACAAAGACAGTTTCATTTCTTCCTTCCTAGTATTTATACTTTTTACTTCTTTTACTTATTGCATTGCTTGAACTTCCAGTACAACGTTGAAAAGGAGTGGTGAGAAGTCAGTACCTAACTCTGGATTTCTCACCATTAAATATGATGATAGCTGTAGGATTTTTTTTTTTTGTAATCTGTCAAGTTGAGGAAATTTCCCTCTATTTTTAGTTTACTAAAGAGTGTTTATCATGAATGGGTAAATCCAACATGAATCCAACAACTATTGATATGATTATATAATTTTTCTTCTTTAGCCTGTTGATGTGTTGGATTATAATAGATTTTGAATGTTTAACCATCCTTGCACACCTGTGATAAATCTCACTTGGTTGTGGTGTATAATTTTTTTTATACATTGTTGGATTTTATTTGTTTATCTTTTATTGAGGACTCTTGCATCTATGTTTATGAAAGATAATGGTCTGTAGTTTTCTTATAATGTGTTTATCTGGTTTGTTTTTAGGGTAATGCTGTCCCCGTAGACTGAGTTAGAAAGTATTCTCTCCAATACTATCCTCTGAAAGGGATTGTACAGAATTGTTGTAATTTCTTTAACTATTTGGTAGAATTCACTGGTGAACCTTTTGGACCTGGTACTTTCTAGTTTGGAAGTCCATTAATTGTTATTCAATTTCTTTAATAGACGTGGCCTATTCAGGTTGTCTATCCCTTGTGTGAGTTTTGGCAAGTTGTGTCATTTAAGGAATTGATCCATTTCATCTAGGCTATTAAATTTGGGAGCATAGAATTGTTTATAGTATTTCTTTATAATCTTTCAAATATCTGTGAGATTTGTAGTGATGTTTCCTCTCTCACTTCTGATATTAGTAATTTGTATCTTCTTTTTTCTTAGCCTGGCTAGAGCTTGTCAATTTTACTGATTTTTTCAAATAACTAGTTTTTGGTTTTGATGATTTTTCTCTATTGATTTCCTGTTTTTAATTGTATTGATTTCTGCTCTAATTCTTATTTCTTTTCTTCTTACTTTGGATTTAATTGACTCTTTTTCCCTAATTTGCTAAGGTGGAAACTTAGTTTATTGATTTTAGATATTTCTTCTTTCTAATATATGCATACAATACTACAAATTTCCCTCTAATCACTATTTTTACTGCTTCCCACAAATTTGGATAAGTTGTGTTCATGTTCATTTCTTTCAAAATATTTTTAAATTTCCCTTGAGATTTTCTCTTTGACACATGTGTTATTAAATGTGTTGTTTACTCTCTACTCATTCTGGGATTTTCCAGTTATCTTTCTGTTTTTGATTTCTGATTTAATTCCATTGTGATCTGAGAGCAGACAATGTATCATTTCTATGCTTCTAAATTTGTTTAAGTGCGTATTATGACCCATAATGTGGTCTATTTTGGTGGATGTTCCATGTGAACTTAAGAAGATTGTATATTACGCTATTGTTGGATGAAGTAGTCTATTGCTGTCAATTGTATACAGTTGATTAATGGTATTATTGAGTTTAATATGTCCTTCCCAATTCTTTGTCTGCTGGATGTATTCATTTCTGCTAGAGGAGTGTTGAAGTATCCAATTAAGATAGTGGATTAATCAATTTCTCCTTGCAGTTCTATCAGTTTTTCCCTCAGTATGATGCTTTGTTGTTAGACACATATACGTTAAAGATTGTTATGCCTTCCTAGAAATATGACCCCTTTATCATTATGTAATGCCCTTCTTTAACCCTGATAATTTTTCTTGCTTTGAAATTTGCTCGGCTTTCTTTTTAATTTTGAAGTGTTAACGTGGTATATTTTTCTCAATCCATTTACTTTTAATCTTTTAATTATATGTGTTTTTACATTTAATTTAACTATATATGTCTTTAATTATATGTGTGAATATATTTGAAGTGGATTTCTTGTATACTATATGTAGCTCGGTCTTGTTTTTTGATGCATTCTGACAGTCTCTGTCTTTTAATTGGTGAATTTAGAACAATGATATTCAGAGAAATTGTTGATATAATTGGATTAATATCTACCAGATTTGTTACTGTTTTCTATTTGTTGCCCTTGTTGTTCTTTTTTTTGTCTTCCACGCTCTGTCTGCCTTTTGTAGTTTTAACTGAGCATTTTATATAAATACATTTTCTCTCCTTTCTTAGTATATAAGTTATACTTTAAAAAACTTTTTTCAGTGGTTGTTCTAGAGTTTGCAATATACATTTACAATTAATCCAAGTCCACTTTTAAATAACACTATATTGCTTCATTGGTTGCATAAGTACCTTATGAGAAAATAATCCTAATTCCTCCCTCCCTGCCCTTGTACCATTACTGTTATTTATTTCATTTATATATAAACATATAAATATATGTAATAGTCTATATACATAAGATACATACATAAACATACCTAATTGAATACATTGTTGCTATTATTCTTTTAAACTGTTATCTGATAGATCACCTAAGAATAAGAAAATAAAAGATTTTATATGACCTGCATGAATTTCTTCTTTGATGCTATTCTTTTCTTTATGTAGATCCAAGTTTCTGACTTATATCATTTTCCTTCTCTCTAAAGAACTTCTTTTTAAAATTTATTTCAAGGCATTTCTACTGGCAACAAATTTCTTCAATTTTTGTCTAAGTTTTCATTTCTCTTTCACTTTGGAGTGTTTCTGAGGGTTTGCTCCTCTCCCTTTATGTGGCAGAAAGGCTTGAGTAGGCTAGAATTAGGTATTTCCCTTTGCCCAGGTCAGTTATGCTCTGATAATATCACAGCAGGTTAGGATCTGGCTAATTAATTTCTTCTGAGGGCGACCTTGTTAAAAAGAACAGAGTGCTCTGGCATGTTCCAAAATGTTTCCTTTTCCCCTCCCCCTACAGGAAGCACAAGGAGATATTTACTGACCACTTGGTCAAGCAGTGGCAAATCTCACAAAATTGTGGAGTGCTGCTCTCAATGACTAGGTCCCTCTGAAGTCTGTCCACATTGAGCTCCCAGTAATTTTTGAATTACAGTTTGGGTTTTCCTACTCCTGCATCAAATCCCACAGTGGTTTCTATTCATGGGACTGCTCTGGTGAGCTGCGACTAGCTGTGTTTGCCTGTGTCTCCAGTCTTGGGGGCAACAGTTTGCCCTGTGTCCTCTCTTCTCCTTCAGAACCTCGAGGAATTGATTTTTCATTTTGTTCAGCTTTTTACTTGTTATGACAGAGTGGTGACTTCCAATCTTTATACATACAGATCCAGAAACTGAAAGTCCTTGAATTTTTTTTCACAGTAAATGCAGACTTATTTCATAATCAAAAAAAGTGAATTTTTTGAATTTTTTAAAAAATGAAGATGTTTAGAAATTGCAGACAGACAAGAGACAGTTCTCTGTAATTATTTAAGATCCTGATATTTAAAATTTTACCATTTTAATTCCATTTAACATGGTAAAAAACAAAAAACAGGAAGACAACAAAAAGAGTCTGTGAATAACAGAATGGCAAAAGCCTAAATGAGAATAGTATGTATTTTATTAATTACATGGCTAAGGATTTTACCACATCTTCATAGAAAGAGGTAATTGAGGTTAACCTCAAAATCACTACTCTTAAAACTCAATAATAAAAACACAAATAACCCAATTTTAAAATGGGCAAATGATTTGACTAGACATCTTCCCAAGAATATATATCAATGGGCAATAAACTCATGAAAAGATGTTCATTATTAGTTTTTAGGGAATTGCAAATCAAAATTCAATGAAATACACTTCCCATTCACTAAAATGGCTATAATAAAAAAGACAGACAATAACAACTGTTGATGAAAACATGGAGAAATTGGAACCCTTAAACCCTGCTGCTGGGAACATGAAATAGTACAGCCACTTTGCAAAAACAGTTTGGCAGTTCCTTAAGAAGTTCAACATAGAGATACCATATGGCCCAGTAAATCTACTGCTAGGTATTTACCCAAGAGAATTGAAAAACTTATGTCCACAAATGTTCATAGTAGCATTACTCATAACAGCCAAAAGGTGAAAACAACCCAAATAGTCCTCAACTGGTGAATAAACAAATTATGGTATATCTATACAATGAAATATAGTTTATTTAAAAGAAGGACTGATACTTGCTAAACATGAATGAAATCTTGAATACTATGCTATGTGAAAGAAATCAGGGACAAAAAGCCATATGTTGTTATGATTCCATCGATACGAAATATTCAGAATAGGCAAATTGACAGAAACAGAAAGCAGATGAGTGGTTTCCAAGCACTTAGGAGACTAGTAATGGTTAGGGTTTCTTTCTGGAGAAATGTAAATGTTCTGGAATTAGATAGCAATGATAGTTATATAACTCTGTGACTATACTAAAGCCTGCTGAGTTCTACACTTAAAATTAAGTAAACAAAAAGATTTAGAGATTAAGAACCTTTCTATGTCTTTTTATTGCATAAATACCTTATACTAAAAAAATCCCAGAAACTACACATAAGCAAAAAAATAGTTATCAGTTATCCTACACGCAGAGATATGCACTGTTAATATTTTGTTTTACATCCTTCCAACTTTTTAATATTTTTTTATCTCATGAAAATAAAAAATAAATATACACAGTTTTGAATGTCAAATATATATTTTTTAGACCATTGCTCAACTGTCATCTTGAACTTCCCTCTGTTTTCATCATGGAAATTCCCTTTGCTGTTCTCATTGTTATATTTCCTGCTTCCTCAATCTCATGTCTTCTTCTTTCTTGCTTTAATCCCTTGTTTGGAGGATATGATGGAACAGCTCAGGTGGCAGTTTGAGCAAAATGCCGCACTGCTATATTCTGGGCTGGTGGCCCTCTGGCCCTGGTGAACAGTTGTCATCCTGAGATCTCACTTTGCTGTCATTCTGGAGATTCATTTATTTCTCTCTCATGTTGAATCTCTAATTTCCTTTATATTGAATCTTCCTCTTTCTGAGTTTAATCCTTCTTTTGGGATAGCACATCCTACAGAAGATTCCTGGGGTGGGAGTGGGGTGGGGGGTGGGGAAGATCCATGGAGGGTAAATTTTTTGAGACCTTGATAGTTTAAAAATGCCTTTATTCTGGGCTCACATTTGAGTGATAGTGTGGATACACTGAAATTTTTAGGTGCAGAATTTTAAAGGTGTTGCTTATTTCCCTTTGGCTTCTGGTGTTAGCGCATGACAAGCCATTCCAATCTGGAAAATCATATACTTCGGCCTGAGAAATTTCTTGAATCATTTCATTGGTAATTTCTTCCCTCTATTTTCTGTTTTTGTCTTTCTGAAATTTCTGTTATTTGGCTTTTGGACCTCTTTGACTAATCCTCTCAATTTTCTCCTATTTTCTTTATTTTTGTGCTTTACTTTCTAAGGGCAAGAGTTCAATTTTATCTACCATCTGTTCTTTGTTTTGCTATCACGTTTTTTATTCCAGCAGCACTTTCATTCTCTGAATATTCCTTTGAGTATTGGGGTGGGACATATAATGTCCTATTCTTATTTTATGGATACAGTATCTTCTCTTAGCTCTCTAATATACTACTCATAATTGATTTCTTTTTTAAAAAGTATTCTTCTCCCTATTTTCTCCATTGTATTTTCTTTGCATCTCTATCTTCCAAATTAGAACCTCTCCTCAGATATCTGGTGTTCTTTGACTGACTGGTTATGATTAAGATTCAGAAATTAAAAAGCTATTTGAAAGCTCTGAATATGTAGGTTGGGCTTGACAATCCTAAACTACTGTAGGGTGATCTGGGAATGCCATTTGTTGGGGAAGACCCACATTTAGGTCTTTCCTTTGGACTGGCCAAATAAACCAGAGAATTTTCTTCCTATTTTCTTCAAAGAGGGTAAAGGACTGCGTGCCATTATTCTAGAATGGAGGGGAGGGTTAGAAATTCGTACATTAAAAAAATATATCTAATTACCCTGTTTTTCAATATTCACCGTGCCTGTCAATCCATTAACAGTCCCAGTTCCAGAAGAAGCTGGAACTGCTTGTTCCTGAGATTTTGGCTTTGGCTCTTAGCTTACCCCAGCACTGGTTTAAGATTATTCTTTCTTAGGTTTGGAAAGGCAGGGTTATTTTGGCAGAAAAGCTGAGAACAAGAATCAAATCTTAGCTTTGACATTTCTAAAGTGTAAACCCTGAAGGACCCAGGATGTAAAGTGTATGTCATTATACAAGAAAAACTATCTAAAACTTGGAAATAAGGCAAAAAATGATGTCTGCGTGACATTTCTAAAAAGTCTGAGAAGGGTCATCTGAGTCACTCAGGGAATGTCTCTTTGGTTGTGGCCCAGACATTTTACAACCCTGGCAGCTAGAGATTAACTTGTAGAAAAATGATAAGGTGTGATGATGTATTAAGGGTGGGAGGTGTGTATGTGTGTGTGGGGGGTGCTGGTAAAGAAGATAACTCCAATTTATGTCTATAGAATATTAACTTGTTTCATATCTCTTTAGCAATCTTATTTCAGTATTTCTTTCCCCACTAACTATAATCCCTGTTTTTCAAATTTTCTTCAGAACTGCTCTTGTCTTGCAGCTGGTTCCTTCACTAATGAGTTAATAAAACTTTAGCATGAATCTGCCATCTATAAGTATGGGAATTGGTTTTTTTTTTTTAACAGTTTGAGAATTGTGTCTTCACACCATAAATGAAAGATCTAGAAGAACAATGATACATTGTTTTTCTGGACCTTCCTCCACAGATTGGATAAAGCTCCCCACAACTAGGAGAGAAGAGAAAAGCCAGAAGAATGCTAAAGAACTTAGAAACTGGAAGAGGTCTGAGCTACAGAATGTAAGTAATTTACTTTGTATAAAAGTGGGTCGTACTTTACTTACTGTTGCATATTGTGCTAATAATATAGTTTGAACCTCTTTATAAGTCAACAAAAAACTCTTTTAAAGTAGGATTCTTCCTTGCTGCATAGCATTCTACCAGATGAGCTAATTTAATGATTTAGAAAGACTGAACATTTCTCCTTCCAGTGGGTAGGCACAGTCAGTCAGTTATTTTAGTTATTAAGTTCTGAGTTAAAAGAACATCTTCTGAGCTAAGAGAACAATTGTAGTCAATGACCTAGTGACCAGAGTTGGCAAAACCGAGTTAGCTTCTTTTTCAGAAAACCACCTGATGAAGCTAGTCATGTTTAATTCTTTCTGGCCAGACCAGGGCAACATTGATTTGACTCCTTAGAAGGAGAGCTTTAGGAGTGGGGGACAGCTGATTCAGCTGTCCTACTGCCTGTCTTAATAGTAAAACTCATCTGTCAGCCCACCCCTAGTTGTGTTCATGCAGGTGTGTGCCTGACGGCTGCAGGCTGGTGTTGGGCTCCCCACAGCCTATATAGAGTATAATAAATGTGCCTGCTTGAAAAGGCATTGGGGAGACTTCTGTGGGCTTATGTAGTTGAAGGAAAGACTCCTAGCGTGGACAGAGATACATTGTCTACAGAGCCCCAGCCCCGTGGTGGTACCTGCAGTGCCCTCAGCAGCCCCCAAAGTTGCACTTGGAAGCCAAGGTCTCAGAGTTGATTAATTAGCTTTCCCCAGAATTCTGGTTTTAATCACTCCCCATTTTGGAGGGGGAGCTTACATTTACCACAAATCAAAGCACCTTCAATTGAGATCTATGTTGGGATTTGGGGATATGCCTGCATATGTGTGTGTACATGTGTGTGTGCATGCCCGTGTGCATGCACCTATAGCTTTGAAAAGTACAGTGTCTTTGGATCAAACAGAAGCACTTGAATCAATATGATGTCATCAAAACAGATTTCTATTTACCTTGCTACTTTGTACTTTTTATTCTAAAAAAATCAAAGACACATAATCTATTCAGAAAGGTAGCAAGAAACTTTTTTTACAGCTTGTTCCAGGGAAAGAAACAAAATACAAACTCCTATTTTCTTTTTACAAATTCCTAGTCATTTCCACCCCACCCCCAAGTATTGAGAGAAAAAATATATTTACAATGTAAGTCCTGAAAATAAATCACAGGCAAAAATGGACTGTTGCCCTGTTATTTTATTGTTTAATAGTGTTGCATTATAGTCAGGGCATATTATCTTCATTATTTAGAAGAACAAAATTAGAATCATATCCAGACTTTCTTGGTAATTTATTTAATTTCTTGTTTTCTATCTTTTTGATGACTTCTGAGGAAGGACTATTTAAAAAGTTTACCCCTTGAAAATGGCCCAAAGAGCAAAGGAAACTTCTATTTGAATGCTTTGTGAGTTGATGAGTGGAATGCATTCCACAAAACCTAACTACCATTCCAAACTGAGAAAGGACAAAGTGGGGCTGAGTGAGAGAGTGAAGTGGGGACAAAGTCATGCATGGGTTTGGGGAACAGAGGTTAGCTGCTCATCTGCTTCATAAAAAATAATGATGATGTGTTTTCCATGTGCTAAATGCTAGGATGAGTGATTGAAGTCCAGTTGTCTTAACTGGGTCAGAAAAATAACACCAGCTTCAGAAACTAATACGTAATAACATATGTAACTTTTACACATCAGAAAGTAAACATGATCACACCATTAAGTCTCAAAAATAAGAAAACTCTTTCCCCTGTTTGTAAAAGGAAACCTGACCCAACCAAAAGAAACAGACTTCAACCCTCTAACCCTTCCCTTCCAGGCCCTTAACCTTCTCCACACAGATCCTGTAGACTGGGACAGTTGGCATTGGTCACAGAGGCAGTTAAAATGAATAAAACAGCTTCATCCTGGATTCCTGGATACCTGCACAATGCATTTCCAAAAGACTCCAGGCTTTCCAGGCTGTAGGACCCACCCCTTTCCCCTCACTTTCCTCCAGGAACAAGAAGGAATCCAGGAGTTGCCAGGAACATTGTGTCTCCATTCATAAAGCAGAAACCCTTGGAGGGGTGAGCTTCTATGATCATGCCATTAAATATATTGTACCTTGTAGGGACAGTGGTTTTATCTGGGTTTGAAGTACAAAGGTTGTTGATTCCAAGGGCACTTTCATCTTTGCTAAGAATATGTTCGCCTTCATCCTTAACCCTCCCCACTGAAAAAAGAACTACAATACAATTGTAGGGCACATGCCAGAAAATCTGATTTGGAGACCATGTGATAAAATTTTGTCCATCATGAAAAGAAAATGTTCTGGTTTTTTTCCATCATAAATGCTTTGGATCCTGCCAAACCTCTCTTTATCCCAAATGTCTTAGAATATCTTGATTTAACACAGCGAAGGAAGGGCAATAGAAACACTGAGTTATAATTTAACTCAACATATACTCATTGAGAACAATTATACTAAGAATACCTTCCTAAAATCCCTTTCCTTGTCACCAGTAAAACAGCGGTTGATACTAAGAATCTTATTTATTTATTTATTTTTTTAATTCTCCCATTAAATAAGACAATAATGTTTCCACTTGGACTTTGCCATGGGCACACTGGGTTGGAACTAGAAAGTTCAAATTTTCTCACGATGGGGCAGATCCTCATGACCCTGGCCTGGCACCACCAGTTTGGGCATCTGGTTGGTGTTAGTTAGAGATCACACAGAGGGCCAGCCTGACTGCATACTTACTAAGGCCAGTGGTCATGCACCTCCTAGAGGACAGGGACTGTCAGTGTCTGCCATGAAGTAGGCAGTCAGTAAATGTTAAATGTTGAGATAAATACCTTGGAATCTGAAATCTCAAGATCCGAATGATCAATATTTACGTTATTGGCTATGAAAATAGACTCATTCTTTCCTGTACTGGCTCAGAAGGGCGAGAGCTTGAGTCTTCATGTAATAGAGGAGGTTGTATAAGGCAAGTGAAACTCTGTTCTTTCTCAAACATGCCTGTTTCAAACATACTCTTTGTTTAATGGTTTCTGTTTCCCCTTGCTTTGCTTTAATCATTTGAACTAAAGGGCTTCTATTTGAGACTCTTTGAGCCTTTTGTAGAAGGCTCCAACTAGCACCCCTACTTTGCACACGCCACAGGCCTTGTCTCCCACCCCTAAATCTGTGTCTGGGTACAAAACTTCCTTGGACTACCTCCACACCAGCTCACATGCTTGGCACTGGTTTGTATTTCTCTATTTCTGACACCCAAGAAGGGAATTACACTTTTTTCCCTCAAAACTCATTTTTCTTAGTGTTTGTACTTTAGTGCTCCTTACGCATGTGTGGTAGGAGGGTTCTCAGGTTCTCCTTATTGCAGGAAGTTCCTTCTATCTCCTTTATGTCCTGGAAAAAAAAGTCCCATTAAATTCAGAGACTTTATAAGAGTAATGTCTGATCATTAAGGAATGAATTGCAGCAAAATTAGTATAGCTTAAAGTAAACATACTGAGTTTATATTTATCATATAAATTAGTTTCTTCATTGGAGAATTCAAAAGGCATTGCTTTCCTTACCTATAATCACTCATTGGTTACCATTATTTACGGAAGTATTATATTTCTTCAAATTATTAGATTTCTATCACTGGAAGGGAAACTCAGCAGCCTTCAAGGCCAGGCAAGTAACACAGATAAGTGACTCTTGCCAGGTGTAAGACAAGAGAGAGTAGTACAGACTGTAGTAAACTGGAGTCCGTGAGCCCCAGCTAGAGGTATTCAGATTAAAGAACTACCGAGATCCAAAACAAACCATGTACAGGCTGAATTTAACCCAAAGCATGCCAGCTTACCAGCACTATTCTAATGCTCCTCATTGTACATCAGGAAATAAAATTTGGACTGAATGAGTAATTTGCTCAAGGTTATTTACCTACTTAGTCAAGACTAGCCCGGTCTTGGGTTTCTAATTTCAAAATCAGGGACTTTTCTTCCACCCCATGCTAGCTCTGCTACTTAAAACACCCCATTAAAATACAAAAAGGATCCACTTACTTGTTGTTCTGATTAAATTAAATGTGACCAAGCTCCTTGTCCCCAGTTTTCTATTATACCACATTCTGAACAGCATCAGATTATGATGAGTTGGTCCAAAGCCAGAGCAGACAGGCAGTTCGAGTGCTATTTTAATGAAAAGGCTTGAGGACTTGCATAAGTGTGCAGCTCGTTTTCCCAGCTCAGCAATCAACCTAAGCAATTTCAGAAAGCCTTATAAGTCACTGAGAAAGTCAAAATCTCGTACCTGTCTCAGGGAGGATTCCAGAAGGTCTGACACATCATTTTCCAGTCACAGGGTAGCTGGGAACCAGATTTTCACCTATGAAGTACCTTGAGAAATTCTTTTGACTCAGCTGATGAAGCCTGGCTAGAATCACTCTGACACATAGACTTCTCTGGCTCTACTGTGTGACCTCATACTGGGCCAAGATTTGCTTTGGGCCTTTCAGTGGCATCATGTCTGTCTTGAAGGAGTTCAGTTATGCAGGAAAAGTACAATGTGGTGGGTATGGTGGCAAGAACATGCTTTTGGAACCAGACAGACCCACTTGAATGCCCTCTCTACTGTTTCATACAGTCAGTCAACAAACACTCTCTGAGTGCCCACTGTGTGCCAAGCACTGTTAGAGGCTCCAGAAAAGTCCCTGCCTTCATGAAGTTTCCATTTCAATGGGGGGAGACTGGCAATAAGTAAAGTAAGTACAGCTGACCCTTGAACAACACAGGTTTGAACTGTACGTGTCCATTTATATACAGATTTTTAAAAAAATAAATATATAGTCAGCCCTTCATATATTCCTTGGTTTCACATTCATGGATTCAACCAACCATGGATTGAAAAAAGTATTTTCATCCACACTTGTGAATCCATGGATGCAGAGGGCCGACTATTTGTATTGTTCTATGCCATTTCATACAAAGGACTTGGGCATCCATGGACTTTGTAATCTATGGGGGCCCTGGAACCAACCACCTGCAGATGCCAAGGGACAACTATGGTTAAATTTGAGGGGAGTCAAAAGTTATTGGTGGAATTCAACTGCACAGGGGCATCAGTGCTCCTAAATTGTTCAAGAGTCAACTGTAATTAAATTATATAGTATGTTAGAAGGTGATGAGTGCTAGGGATAAAATTAAATAGAGACAGAAAGTAGAGAGTGCAATTTAAATAGTATGTTTTTAAAAGCCTCACTAAGCAGGTGATATCTGAGCAAATACTTGAAGGGGATAAAGGAGTGAACTATAAAGATACATGGGGGTGGGGTTCCATGCAAAGGACCAGAAGCCAGAACATACAAGAAACAACATGGAGGGTTCAAGGAACTACAAAGAGCCCAGCTTGTGTGGATGGAATGGGGTGGGATGGAAGTGGTAGGAGATAAGTTGATAGAGGTGATGGGGATGATCAAGCCATTGCAAGCATATTGTCCCTTGGGTGAAATGGGGAGCTGCTGTGGGGTATATTTTTAAGAATTTCCTAATGTACTGAATGAGGGCTCAGAGAAAAAGAATAGTCCAGAGTGACTCCAAGTTTCTTGGCTTGAGCAGCTGGGAAAGTGGAGGTGCCATTAACCAAGACAAGAGGTCTGAGGAGGAACTGGTTGCAGAGAGGGGCAAAATCAGTTTGTTTTCGGGAATGTTAAGTAAAGATGATGAATAAAGAGTTCATGTCAGTCTGAAACACACAAGAGAGGTCTAAACTGAGAATATAATTTGGGATTTAAAAAATGGTGTTCAGAATTGTGGGAATCAATTATAACACCAAAGAGTGGGCAGGGAAGAGAAAGGGTTCCAGGACTGAGCCCTGGGATATGTCAACATTAAAAGCGCAAGCTGTCTATGAGCCTGTTTCTGTTTTGTTTGTTCCAAAATAGTGACAGGGATATAAAGTACAGCATAGGGAATATAGTAAATAATATTGAAATAACTGTGTAAATGCCAGGTGTGTACTAGACTATTCAGGGAGATCACTTTGTAAATTGTAAATTATATAAATGTCTAACCACTATGCTGTACCTGAAACTAATATAAAATAATATTGAATGTCAACTGTAATTGAAAAAAAAAAAACATTTTAAAGTGCAAGATACCATTTAGAAGTTAGGTGGCTGGAGGGGCATCTAGCTTGGGACCTGGGTGCTCATTCTCCTAGCCACTGACAGTTAAAAACCTAAACCTACCCCTCTCCAGGAATTTCCCTCAGATGAAGGGGGCTACTGCACCCAAGGTTATCCAAGGGACACCCTGAGTTCAATAACTGGTCAGTTTGAGGGTTCAAAGCCCACCCCCCTGCCTCAATTCGAACAACTCTGAGGGACCTTCCTGGCTCCAGAGCACTTGTGGTATCAGTCGAGGCCACTTAGTACACTCTCTTCACTGTTCAGCTTCTAACCCGTTGACTGTACACTCTCACAGGTGGAATTTCTGAGAGAAAACCTGTGTGCAAATCTCCATCTCAATTTCCCAAGGAATCTGTCTTAAAATGTGTCTTTGAGCATAGTACTTGCCTTTAGAATTTCCACCTGTATAATAGGATAATAATTATGCCTACCTGGCAGAGTTGTTGCAGAAAGAAGAGACATTATATGTGCAGTGCCTAGAATGATGCCTGGTTAACAGTAAGCACTTCAAACATGGCAGATACTCTTGTTGGAATCAGATTTTCATAATTCCACCTTCTCAAACCCTTAAGAAGATGAGAAAATGTGCCACCATAGTGCTCAGGAGGTCTGTCTGTCCTCTCCCTGAACAGCCCAGTCTACATTCAGATGCGGCTTTTATGTTCTCTGGCAGTACCCCCTGCTTCTCATGTCCTAATTATACATTGTACTATTCTGTATTATAACTGCATATTTAGTTCTCTCCTACCCCTCTTTCCTATAAGCTCTATGTCTGTCTTGTTCATGATCGTATCTCCAGGTACTAGCTCATTTTAGATACTCCATAAATATATGTTGAATTGAACTGAATTGAGTTGAATTGAATCAAATTGAAATTAACTGAAGTGATACCTATCCGAATTTATGGACTAAGGCCAGGCTTAGTTTGGCTTTCTCTGAGAATTATAGTCCTTCATAAGAAATTTGGTCTTATCCTATGAAGCCCCAAGAAGGCTATTCATCTACCAATCCACACATATATTCGTTAGCACAAAAATTATTTCAGAGCATCACTTTGTGCCAGGCATCAGACAGAGCAACAGACAAGACCTGATGGTTAAGCAGCGGCATAGACATGGACAATAAATAAACAATATAATTAAAGAACCATGAATTCTGCTGTGGAAAAAAAAAAGAAACACAGGAGAAAGAAAGGGCAGAGGGGCCACATTTAGACAGTGATCAGAGACTTCTCTGAAGAGAGGGATTCAAGATGAGACCTGAAAAGCTGAGTAGAAGCCAGTTGTGGGAAAGGTAGGAACATTTCAACAAAGAAAGATTCTGAAAGGGGGAAAGGAGTTGATGTATCGAGGAAAGCCGGAAAATCTGTGTGAAGGGAGGCAGAGGAGCAGGGCAGCTTATACAGAGCCTTAGACATTTCGTGCAGAGAGTGCACAGTTTAAATATCATTTCTGGTACCATTTAAGAGAATGGCTTGTAGGGGAGCAAGTGTGTGAGTGGGAGGAACTAGTTAGAGGTTGTTGCAAAAAACGGTGACAGTGGAGATGTAAAGTAAACCTCTTGCAGATATACTTTGAAGGGAGCTGTGATCGGACTTACCGAAGTGGGAGGTAAGGGAAAATAGAATCTTAGGTTGGGAGCTTGATCCACTGAGTGAATGATGATGTCAGTTAAAGATATGAAAAAAAAAATGAGGGAAGAGGAAAGGATTTTAGGAGAAAACTAAAGTTCCTTTTAGGAAATGCTAAGTTTTAGAAAATCAAGAGCCTGTCATGGGACAGCCAGCTGCAATCTTTGCCCAGACTCTATTGGGATTGCCTGAAGTTCTGGGGGCCCCCAGAGAGCCTGGGGGGAAAAGGGCTTACAGTGCAGGGGGTGAGTAACCAGGGAGAGAGAGAACAAAGCATAAAATAGCATTTGTCTCCAGCAAAGATCAACATTCAATGTTTTTGGAAACTGAAGCACACGAGCTTGAATGTCTGCAGCCCATAACCAGGAGCGGTGTTCCTCAATCAGGAAAACAATGCTCAGCGAGCTTTCAGCATGCTGCCCTTGATCCCACGAAGAGTCCCTTCGTCCCACATGCCACTGGAATGGAAACCAGATTTAAGACTGAGCACAGGCCGGCTAGCTGGGTACTGTTCAGACATCTGTGGACAATCAGGGGCCTCCTTGTGCCTTTGGTCCAGCTCATGACTGGCTTCATGCTACAAAAAGTAAATTTCTTAGTGACCACTGGTCTGTCAAATCCAGAGTGTGCTTTTGGGACTCGCTGGGCTTCTGGGGATCTAAGATGGACAGAAGCCTTGTTCCCTAGCCCTAGCCCATAGGGGAAATGAGATCACTGAGCCCACATGCCACTTTTTTTAAACAAGCATCAGGTCCTAATGCTGTTGGCTGTGAGTGCCACAGAAGTGCTGTCACTGGTCAGCCTGGGTCACACGGTTCCCATTTCTTGGCCCCGGGCCTCTTTTTTGGCCACTGTGATTTGGCCAGCTCTTAGTTGAGCCAAATAGTGCACTCTCTATCCATCATGAACAATTTTCTACTTACTTCTACTTTTCTGTGCCAGTGAGATTGTTTTAAAACACTACCCATCAACTCTGCAATAGTGCTGTTCTCATTAGCCATGAGAGACTGAACGTGAAAATGAACAATGGCCAGGTCATACAGAAAAGCAGAACTCTGGCCCACCACCTGCAGCAACCTGCCAGGAAACAAACCGTCTTATTGACAATAAACAGCCCAGGAAGCCAGCCTGCCATAAAGAAGCCAGATTGCTATCTCTAGTGACAGTCCAGGAACCTGTATAATAACTTCTCTAATAATCGGCCCAAAATGGCCAGGATGCAATAACTTCCAGCTTCTCTAACTTTTAACCCCACTTTCAACTTAGGACCAACCAGAGAAAGCCAAATATGTACTTCTAGCCATCATAGAGCAGCCCTGTTTCCAGTTAGCTCAACTCCAACTTCCCCCTGCTACCAGCCTACCATCAGGGCATACCTAGTGGCTTCCCTTTTCTCCACTATAAAGCTTTTCCCTCTCTCTGCCTTACTTTGGTCTCTACCAAAATGCTGGTGACAGTGCTGACTCCCTTGCTAGCTCTGAACAAAGAGCCCTTGCTTTTCTTACTTGGTTGGTCTTTGTTTATTTCCACAGCCATTTATTGACTTTTCTTCTATGAATTTCCAAAACTAATTTAATAGTGCATTTGGGCCACCATATTGAGCCACGGTATGATAGTTAAGGTACAAATTAACTTACTGTAACAAAGTTAACAGAATATAATAGGAGTTTATTCCTTTCCCATATACCTGTCTGTAGTAGAGGGTGATCAAGGGTGGGTGGGCAACTCTGTTCCTTGAGGACACTCAGAGACTCAGATTCTTTTTTCTTGTTGCTGTACTGCTCCTGGCTGAGCCCTATCCTGTCTGTGTTTTGGCCGCAGGAAAGTAGAAAAGCATCCCTTTCAGTGATGTGGTCTGGAGGTATGCATCATTGTCTCTTACAACTGGCCAGGACTTAGCCATGTGGCCACACCTAGCTGTCACGGAGGCTGGGCGGTGTAGTCTCTACAGGTACCTAGTGCCTGTAGAATAGGGGGAAGTGTCAGAGGACAATTGACAGCCTCACCACATTATATTGAGTAGGGATACAAAATATGCATACTTCAAAGGCTAACCCATGATGATTCATGTCTAGCATGAAGACTCAGTCTTCTAGCACAGCCTGACCCTTTCTTCCTTCTCCAAAAGATCCCCTTTCCCTTCCCCCAGTGTGCTCCTGCCAAACAGAGCCGTGCCATACCCTTTCATAGGAACTCCTTCCAAAGTCAAAAGAATTCCTTTGAACATTCATTCCATGAAATTCTTTAAAGAATTTGGAAATCATGCTTCTGAATGCCAGTAAGGGTGAGGGAAAGGGTGGCATAGCCCTCACTGTTGGCAGGGTAGTTCTCCACCATTGCACTACCACCCTGTCGTCCTTAACAATTTGTCTGCTCGGTTACCCAATTGTGAATTCAGTCAGAGGCCAAGTCTGTCTTCTCCATCATTATATTCTCAGCACCTTGCCAGGCCTGGGCATCCAGAGTTTATGTTGAACAAGCAGACTGGGTTACAGCCTTATTTATTGAGTCTCTTCATCTGCGAAGAAAGCACCTTATACCCACCTCCCCCAAGTCCCCCTATGGTATATAGACTGCCCTTACTTGGTCCTATCATTCACCTAGTGGCAACATCTGTGAGTCCAGACAAGCACATTGGAGGAATAACGTTTTAAGCTTATATCATTATTGTAATGATTAATTTTATGGGGCAATTTGACTGGGCTAAGGGAGACCCAGACAGTTGATAAACATTTTTGGGTGCCTCTGTGAGGATGTTTATGGAGGAGATTAGCATTTGAATGGGTAGACTGAGTAAAGAAGATATCCCTTACAAATTCACTGAGAGCCTGAGTAGAATGAAAAGGCAGAGGAAGGGTGAATTTTCTCCATCTGCATGGGCTGGGACATCCATCTCCTCTTGCCCATAGACATCATTACTCCTGGTTCTCAGGCTTTTGGACTTAGACTAAATTAAACCACCAGCTTTCCTGGTTGTCCAGCTTATAGGCAGCAGATCATGAGACTTCTTAGCCTCAAATTACACGAGCCAATTCCTATAAGAATTCTTATATATATCAATATTGATACTGATATCTATCTCTATCTCCATCTCTATCTATCTGTCTATCTCCTATTTTGTTCTGTTTTGCTGGAGAACCCTGATTAATACAATTATAATCTGCTTGAGCTAATACAAGTAGCACAGTCTTGGAGAAGCTGCTGGGGGCCAGTTCTCAGGCCCATGTTGTCTAGTCACTAACACATGACTTTGATATGCTGTTCTGTCCCCTAAAATAGTGTGTGCTGTAGCTCATTTCGACCTGGCACAGTAAAATCCCTTCCCACACACCCTGGCCATGAATTAATAGTTATTCCAGTGAATAGCAGGCTCTGCTTTCTCCCTAACAACACAGAGCCTCATACAAGGTCATCTCAGGCCTGTGAGTATACTGAACAGTTTGAAATTTCTTCAAACCAGTGAAAGATTTATTCAACATCTATTTAGAGAATAGGCTGAATTAGAGCTCCATGTGTCAGAAGAGCTAATACAAAGGCTTCCTGGTGATAGCATTGTACCTCTCTTCTGTTGGTCTAAACAATTCAGCTCTGACCCCAACTTGCATCCTCTACTGAGAAAAACAAAAACCTTTATGACTTTTACTTGAACGAGCTCCATAGCAATAGCAGTCTCAATGCTTATCCTTAAGCAACTCATGAAATGATATCTTTCAATTCTCTTCCTGGAAAGATTTCTGGTAAATACAATTTTTTTTTCATCCTGTTCCATTTCCAGGAATGTTTTAGCATTTACTATAAATTGCTACATGTCTCCTAACCAAGATCTCATCTCAAACAGCCCCTCCCATCAGCACCAGCCCAACCACGGGCTTTTCCATCTTACCCAAGGCCTGCACGTGCAGCTGTCTGCTTCACATCATTTGCTACCCTGGGATAGTAATAGGAAAACAGCATCAACAAGTCACCTGCATTTCATGCCTCCTGGCCTCCAGAGAAGCACATTAGAGTTTTAAAACAGGACAAACTAGGCTTGTGTGGGAGTGGGAAGACTGCCAATTACGATCTCTTAATTAAGGTTGTTAGTAAAAAGACTTGAACTATTTCCATTTTTAAACAAAGTGAAGATTTGATGTTAATTCTGACCTTAAAAAATTTTTTTTAAAGAAAGGAAAAATAAAGAGATGTTTTTCTCCTGTGATTTCAACCCCCAGAGCTGTGTTAAATGGAACCCTCAGAGGTGCTGAGGTGGGAAGGCTTTTTTGGTTTTAACCAGAGTCCAGACTGCTCACTGGATGCCAGATCCAGGTATGCTGACTTGCTTTCCAGAAGCGCACCAGATCCAGACCGTCTCCAGCTCTACTTTGGTGCAGCTTTCCTCCAGCTTTACACACTTAGTCTCAGTAATTTGGGGTGGTAGTTATTTAGTGGTTTCTTTACATGTAGACGATTGCATTGTTCACGTTTTAATACCTGCAAATACTGGAGAGAGTCCCAATCTATTCCCATTATCTTGCCATTAGCATTTTCACCTTCCCCCATCTGTTAATAAGAACAAAGCTGTGGGTCAAGGTAATTGCTTCAGCTAAATTATTTTCTGTATGTATGCAGTAACCATGCTGGGATTAGGACCACACTCATATATAACAGAAGCATAAAGATGATGAGTAGAAGTTGCATGCTTTGCAACCACAGAAAATAATTTTGGCTTATCCTCTCCATACAAGTTTTACATTCTTTTTAATATCTGAATTTTAAAAGCAAAGACCAAGATAGGGGAGGATTTTTTTAAAAATAACTTAACATATTTAGTATAAGTACCACTCTGTGAATCATTGTGCCAGCAGGAGCAGGAAGAAGCAGGGAGATGGATAAGAGAAAACTGGGGAGTAGGTGGGAGAAAAAGGGGAATGTGTGGGCTGTTTTAGACTGTTTCAGGCAAGCATCTGGGTGGGGTGCATCTCAAACCATCCTGTTTCTTCGCAGTGAGTGGAGTTTTCATCATTTCCTCTTGCCCATGCCCCTCGCCTCTTCACCCACCACTACACAGAGTTCAGATTTCCTTTGGAGTCGGGAGAAGCTCTGTCTTCTGGATCTTCCATGAGTCCATGAAATAGCTTTCAACACTTGTCCTGAAGAAATATGCACCTAGCAGAGAGGGAAGGCAAGAGTAGTGACTCATCATGATGAAGTTTTCACAAGTCTAAAAAGAAAAATAAGGATAATTACACACACACACACACACACACACACACAACAATATATAACTATATGTAATTATGTATATAATTGTAATCATAATAATATGTATACATATGATGCTGTGAAAGTACTAATTCATTTGAGAGCAAACACCATTCATTACACTGAGATTATGCTTTTATCACTTATTTGGGGTCAAAAAGTTCTGTTATAGAAAAGGTATAACAGAAATGATAAGGTTTTGGGTTTGGCTTTTGGTTAATCTGTCATTTGACAAAATTGAAGTTGACTACCCTATGTAAGTTTTCCTCCCACCCCCTTACTTCTTTTTAAAAACTTACTAATTTGGGAAATTGCAGTTCTGAGAAACCACTGGCCTAGAACTACATGTCTCAGTGGGCTCAGACTTGAGCCGTGCAGTGGACACCGGCTCCCAGAGGCCCTCTCAGCTTGCTGAGAGAGTGTGCCCCCCACTGCCTTCAGGCTCAGTCCATGGAGTTCAAGGCCAGGACTAGATGCATGTGAGATGGAGTCTGGTGCCCCTTACCAACTCTTTTTTCTCTCGTTCCATGCAAATCTCTTTCTGTGGGTCTTCTCTAACTCTTCTAGGGTCTCCTTCCAATCTGGAGACATCATTATAAAGTCAGAGACATCCCTCTGAGCAACAGGCTCCAGGCATCCATCTTTCTCTTCAGGACTGGCATGATACTTAGTCTGGGTTAGGATCCCTGCCCCGGGGACCTGGCAAAGAGTGCTCACTGGGAGAATTGCTCTTCCACCCCCTTCCTTTCTATTCCTTTACCTCCCCCTTGCTTTCCATAGCCGCCCTCTGCAGGCAGCTACACTGTCCACTCTGCACATAACCAGACCTGGCAGGATTGGCGGGGCCTCCAACTGGTCACTGTGGGATGGCTGGGAGAGTGGCCATGGCCACTCAGAGGCTGAGCAGAACTGTCTCAGTAATCATGTCCTCAAGAGAACTCTTTATCAACCCAAAAATGTATATTCAGTTTTCATCACATAAGTGTAAATTCTTTATCATGCAATTTTTTCTTTCTTTTGTGAGAGGGCAGCCACTTGGCATTCTTTGAAACTGGAGTTCACAAAAAAACTAACTGAACTCTTGGGAGGTGAACAGACCTCAGCCACAAAGCCAGCTTCTGTTGCATACAGTATCAGAGAAAAGTGGGGATTTAGCAGTTTCTCTTTCTTGAGCAATGGTGGTGAGGTGAAGTGAGGTGTATAGGGGATTACTTTTACATCTAATTTTTTGAAGGGCCACTTAAACTGTTTTAAAAGTTAACCAGATAATTGCCCAAGGAGTATATCGCAGTCACCTATGCAGATATAGCTTTTGTCCTACAAATCAGTTATATATTGCCACAATAGTACTGCATAACAAACAACTGCAAAACCTCAGTGGGCATACAACAATAAGCATTTATATAGCACAGAGACTGCAGGTGGGTGATTTAGGCTGCACTCACATGGGCAGTTCTATTCTCAGCTGATTTACATGGTCCATCTGGGACTCAGCTGGATGCTGGCTGATCCAGGATGGCTTTGACTGAAGTCACTCACTTCTGATTCCCTAGGTCATCCTAGGTTGGCTTGGGCCTGTTCTCATAGTACCTGCAGCCAAGTAAGGGGGTGAATGGAAAGACATAAACACTTTTTCAAGCCTCAGTTGACCTGGCATTTGCCAACACCCATTAGCTAAAGTCAGCCACATAACCTGGCCCAGAATCAAAGGAAGGTATGCTACAAAGTAACCCGGTGAAAGATGTGAATACAGGAAGGGAGGAAGGATTGGGAGTATTAAAGCTATCAGTCTACCACACTATGCTTTTTAGGATTCTATTAAGACCAAATCTAAAATTTGGAAAAAAAAAATAGGCGTGTCTTAGAAACAATACCTTTTCTTCCTTTCACTTTCCTATCACACACCTGTGATCCTGCAACAGGCAGACCCGTGAAACTTGCATATGATGATGGGTATGTTTCTGGGTAATTATGAATGAACAACAACAAACAACTCTCAGGAATTCCTCAGGATATGGAGAGGTGATGTAGCCTAGTGTTGCTATTTACATTAAAAGAAGGTATACCTACACATCAAAAATTGTGAAGTGTTTATAGCTAAATAAATCCAGTTTGAGCAGCACATCTGTTGCCGCAGTCTTCCACAGCTGTGTTATAGTAGCAGTTCTCCTCTCCCACATCCACACCACCCTCACTAGATGCTCTGAGTGCCTTGAGGCTTAGTGACAGTGTTTGTGAATGGAGATGTTACTCCAGCGGTGGAGGGAACAGCGCAGGCCATGCAGGGCCTAATGGAGAGTGGGCGATGTATGCAATGGGCGATTTGGGTTTGAGCTCTGGTTCTGTCACTTCCTGGCTCAGAGTCTTGGGACGCCTTGATTTCAAGTAAGTGGAGCCAAGCTCAAGCAAGGTAAAGATATGGGGGTGTCTTGTGAGATCCCAGAGTGGGACTACAACTTTGCCTCAGGAAGGAAGCGAGGCAGGAGCGGAAAAGAAAGACCAGGCTTGCCTTCACTCTTCCTACTGCCTCTTTCTGGGCTGGCTTCACTAACACCTGCCCAGGAGGCAGGCAGGGGATGGCTGCCTCAAAACTCACACATAGGTCCAACCATGTGTGTCGTGAGGGAGGAAGAAAATTTCCCTGGGTTCTTTTAGTTGGTCTAATCATTAAATTGACATGAGACATTACACAAGAGAAAGTAATCAAATTTAATACATACATATACGTGGGAACCTCACATACCTGAGAAGTTCAAAGACAGAAAGGGAAAATGAGGTTCTATGGCATTCTGGAAACTCGGGGCTTCAGAGGGTGGGAGGGCCACTGCAGGAGGATAAGAAGAACAGATGTTCAATAGTTAGAAGTTTTCCCTGTCCTCTAGATAGGTCATAAAAAGTTATTTTTGGCAATAACTCTTTTTTATGGACAAGCCCCCCACCCTAGCTTGAATTCTTTAAGGGAGAGAGAAAAGTTCCTTCTGAGCCTGCAGTGTCTCGATTGCCTTCAGCTCAAAATAATTCACATGCCAAAATGACACATTTTGGGGAGGCCTGTTCTGAACGCCTATGGTGTATTGGGAATATCAGTCCCAAATTCAGTTTTTTGGGAAAGAACATCTGATTGACTTAGCCTGGGCTGGGTTTCTATTCCTCCTTCAGCAGGTAGCGACATGGGACAAATAGTATTATTATGGGCCTAAATAAGTTTCTGAGAAAGGTAAATTGACTGTTAACAGGGCTGAGATCCCAAGTATACAAGATAACACTGGGCAAATTATTCAGCCTCTCAGAGCCTGTTTCCTTATCTGATAAACAAAATGAAGATATTAGCCCCCAGCTCTCTGGATTATATTGCAAATTGAATAATTGCAATTCATTCCTGAGAAGGAAACACCTTTTTGTGGACTATAAGATACTACAAAATGTTAATGTAATGTCTCTAGCAATAATATAACCTTTTATTCATATCCTGTGAAACTACAGAAGGTATGAGAATGGACAAGTTTGAGATTAGGCAGGAGTCTCCCAAGGGACTAGTTGGTGTTCCTAGGTCCTAGGCATCGCCAAGACAATATTTTTAAATTATCTCTATTTTTTCTAATTATAGAGTAGCATATTCTTATTAAAAGCATTCAAATAATAATGTTTTCAACAATAAGTAAAATATCCACCATCATCCATTTCTCCTCCTACCCTGAAAATCCCCATAATGACATTGCCACAGTTTGGCATTTATTCTTGTAGATGGTTTTATACATATGCACACACGCACACACACATGCACACACACTCACACACTGACTCAGGGTTGTTTTTTCTACAAAATGAAGTCAAAGAATACATATTCTTTTGAATATGCTTTTCTATTACCTCTTCCTGGGTTAGTATATATAGATCTACTATCTATAACCACAGCTTAGTATTTCTTTGCTTTGCTGCAGCCCCAAATACCTATTGTTAGATAGGAGCAGTGTCTATCTAGATAGTGCTAGAGAACATTGAAGTCAAAAAACAAATCTTTTTCTTTTCTTTTTAAATCTTTTTATCTCTTTTATCAGAACATTCTGAAAGCCTTTGGAAAAAAAGAGAAGTGGTAGGAAACTCCAGTAAAGGCAAAGGCAAAAATAAATGCACTTCCTCACCTGGCAGGTAGTCTGGCCCATTGCAGTGTTGGTGACTCCATTAGAATCTCAGGGCTCTCTAAATTTATGTTGAAAATATAAATGACTTCAACTTTATCTCAGATGTAAGAGCTAAAAATAGTATCAAGATATATTTAAAGACGCAGTTCTAATGACTAGCCTGGAGGTTTCCACACATGTGATGTCTTTATTCTGATATCCACAAATCCATCTCAAATTCATACTCTGAATCATACAGGCCTTAAAAAAATTTTATATTTATGACAGGGTGGGGTTTCTCTCCATCTGCCACCCCACCCTGGAAGTGGAGCACTTACTCAATTTCCTTCTGATGCCTTGTCCTCATAAAACCAAGATAACAGAAGAGGTCTTTGGTAAGGCAGAGAAAAGAGGCAATGAATCTGTTAGCATTCTACCCACCAGAGTTATGCTAAAAGTGGAGCCATATCCTCATCTGTCCATTCATTCAACCAATATTTATTGAGTGTCTGTCATATGCCAAGCACTACTCTAGACATTCAGGATTCAGTATCTCAACTCATGGATGTTACATCCTACAGAGGGGATACAGAAAAAAGCTAAATAAATAAATAAAATAGTATATTTAAAATTAAGAATGCTATGCATAGAATTAGTTAGGAAAGTGGGTAGGGAATACCAAGATTGGGGCATTTTCTTTTTGAAATCGTGTGTTCATTTCCTAGGGCTGTGATAACAGTTTGTATGATACACAGTGTGGCTTAAAATAACAGAAATTTATTTTCTCACTGTTATGGAAGCTAGAAGTATAAAATCCAGGTGTCAAAAAGGCAACACTCCCCCTGAAAACTCGAGAGAAGAGTCCTTCCTTGCCTCGTCCAGCTATGAGTGGCTGGCAGCAGTCCTTTGCTTTCCTTGGCTTGTCCAGTTTCTAACCCCATTGTCACATGCCCTTCCTTCCTATGGGTTATATTCAAATTTCCCTCTTCTTATAAGGACACTAGTCATTAGATTTAAGGCCTACCCTAACCCAATATGACCTCCCCTTTATGCGATTACATCTGGGAAGACCCTAGTTCCAGATAAGGTCACGTTCACAGGTAGTGAAGTTTAGAACTTCGACACATCATTTTGGTTAACACATTTAACCCAAAACAGTAATTAGGACTGCCTCACTGAGAGAGTGGCACTTGAACAAAGTCAAGAGAAGTGAGAGAGCAAGTTCAGCAGACATCTGGGAGAAATGAGGAAAAAGCAAGTGCAAAGCTTGGAGGTGGGTCCATGACTGGGATTTTCAGGGAGCAGCGAGGTTGCTGCTGTAGCTAGAAGAATGTGAACAGAGTGACAGGAATAAGTGGTGACGTCTGAGAGGAAACTGGATCATACTGGGTAGAATGTGAGCTGAGAGACAGGATCTAACTTAGGTTTTAAAAGGCTCTTTTGCTGCTCAATTTAGGATAGATCAAAGCGGGAGAGGGTGGCATAGAGAGGCCAGTAATAATGAAAAGGTTTGTTTGCATTTGGTGGTTCTGCTTGCACCTGAAGAAACTAAAGCTTCTCTCAACATTTTGCCCCATTGGGGGTAAAAAAGCAAACAATTGAAATAATCCCTGAGAGCTGGGATCCTGGGAAATAGAGAAAATAGCCAATAGACTAAGAACAGAAGTAAGGTAGGAGTGACCAGAGAGAGATGTCCCAGGTTCTCTCCAAGGGTGGTTGATACCAATCCACTGAAACCAATAAGAGGAGTGCATACCTAGAATGTTAGTTCCACAAGGGCAGAGATATTTGTTTTATTATGTCCTAAACTCGTAGCCAAGTACCTGACACATTGACTGACTGACTGACTGACTGACTGACTGACTGACTTGCATGGATGAAAAGTAAAATGCTTTTTTCTTTCTTCCTTCCATTTTTTCCTCTATTTCCTAGACTCCTTGTTTGCTTGGTTTTCTAGTAGTAAGATTGATTTTCTGGAATGGGCAGATAAAGATAACTGAGACCTAAAAAAGACAAATGTGTACAACCTTAATCCCCAGCCAAAGGCCCACTTCTTTCCAACAAGAGTTGATTTTTCATAATTCCATAGCAAGAAAAGAATCGAGCCAGTCACTGGAGTTGGTTTCAGAACATTTAAAGGACATGTGCTAAGAAAGTGATGGGCCAGGCAGTCGCCCCAGGTCTATGCTGCATGTGCACTCTAAGATTAGCAAAGTGGAGCAGGCACGATAAAGACAAATATAAATGGACACCAACAAATATTTTTTGAGTCAATAAACTAATACATAGAGGAAATGATGAATACATTTGGATCTATTTAAACAAAAAAACTTCTGTACAAAATGCACCATTCACAAAGTTAAAAAACAAGACAAAGTCTGAGGGAAGTTTTTTGCAATGCACGTAAATGACAAAGGATTATTATCTAGAACACATAAGGAGGCTGTGCAAACTCTTCCCCCCCCAAAAAAAAAGAAAAATAAAAAAAATATGAATAGGCAATTTACATAAGATAAAGCTCAACTAATCTTAAGAAAATTTGCTCAGTCTTGCTGGATATCAGCAGAAATTTTGAATAATAACATACATATCAGATTAGCAATAATTAAACTTTGATACTATACAGATTTGGCAAGGGTGTGGGAGAGAAGGTATGCTCACACAATCCCAGTGAAAATATATATAAATTAGGACAACCACTTTGGAGAGCAATCTGGTAGAATCTACTAAAAGAAGAATTCACACACCATTTGACCCAGTAATTTCACTTCTCAGTAACTATCCTCAAGAAATGCTCATCCCTAACACACAAGGAGGCATGCCCAAGGTGCTCATAACTTGTAATAATGAAAAGTTGGAGATAATCTAAATATTCAACAAAGGAGATTTACTAAATATACTTTAGAATACTATGCAGCATTGAAAAAGATAGAATGGATAGATCTTTAAAGTATATTATTAAGCAAAAAGAGAAAATTGGAGAGACTAAAAATATGATATTGTTTATGAAAATAGAAAAGAAAGCAAATAAAAATGCATGGCTCTATAGTATCTGTAGGCACATTTAAGTAAGTACATAACAAAAAAATCTGAAAAGAAACAAATCAATTGATAATAGTGACTTAACCCTGGGGAGGGCGGGAGACAAGACCAGGGGTAATTTTATTTTTACAAGTAGAATTACTTGAGTACTTCATATTACTTGAGTATTTCAAAATCAATTATACAGAAATATTAAAGTCAATTATAAAAATTATAAAGAGATCAGTACAAGAATATGAGGTAGTTTCAGCCTAAGGGCTTGCTGAGAGGGAGAAGTATCATCAGGGGCTTGTCAGGAGTGCTCTGTGGAGGGGTGAGACTTGAATGTGAAGATCACTGAGAATAAGTGTACTGTAAGCAGTCCCAGAGGGCAAGACGGAACAGGATGGGAGAGTGCGCTTCCCTAAGCTTAGGATGTGTTTGGAGGACACAACTGAGCCCTGCATCACTGGCCTTTCTTTAAATGGCTGTATAATTTTCCTGATTATAAAATAATCCATGTTTATTGCCCCAAATCCTATCAATTACAGAAAAATATAAAGAAGAAATAAACACCACCTACCAGACCACCTCCTGAAGATACCACCATTAGTATTTGGGTACGGACACTTCTCCTGACTGCCCCTGAGCACCCAAACACAGACGTGCTCATAAGCTGACTCCCCTCACTGAGCACAGCCCTGGGAACTCACCCCGGGGCTCATTAAGGTTGGGATGCAAGCAAAACGTGTCTTTATCCACATCTCTGATTAGGCCCCATTGAGGAAAGAGCTGCCTTAAAATTCTCAGGACTTGAGATGAAAGTGAAATGGATACAAATATCTTCCAGACAAGGATAAAGTTATTTATTCTTTTTTTAAAAAATGAAAAAAATCCCTATTTATCAAAACTACATTTTACTCCTGTAAAAATGTCAAGCTTGTATTGCCAGTTAGCAAAAGACCACCTGAAAAGTCCCCTGTTGGCATCATTTCTAGGAAGAGAAGAGCCCAGTGTGTGGCTGGACCTCCTGGCCTTATTTCCAAGGTCCTTGCTTATGGGATAAGGGCAACTGAGTTTGAAATGTTTGGATGAGAAAGTGCTTGTCTTCATTCCCAACTCCTAAGCCTTTTTTGGCCAGATGCTTGTCATCAAGAGATAAATGTGTATGATGCCTTAGGAGGCGATGGGTGGTCATTGGGATGTTCAGGTAGGGGCAGGCCCTGGAGCTGCCTATCTAGTCTGTGCTTAGGGCAGGCACCTCTCCATCCTCAGAGGATAGCTGACCACCCACTGATCACGGAACCAAGTCAGAGTGTTCAGATAGAGCCACATTTCTGAAAACCTGTATGATTAGGGAATCAGGTAAGGAATTGGTGGTGGTTAAGACCAGGTGGTCATTCTGGCTTTCTTACATTCTAAATCAGCACAGGTAGACAACACAGTGTCTTTTGTAAGTAGCCCCCATGCCCATGCTGATTTTTATTAAATACAGCCACAAATGAGGTCTGATGATATGTGAAGGGTTGTGCCAGATTCTGGGATGCCATCAGGAATGAGACACCATTCTTGACCTCAAAAAGCTTGCAGTCTAGTGGCCCAGACAGACATGGTCAGCCTGGGGCTCTTGCTAAACTATTATCCGTTCAGGGTGTCACTGCTTTTGCAACCTGACCTTGGCTTCCTTAAGCTTCTCTCCTCTGAATCAAGTTTGAAGCCCTACTTATTTTATTCTCCTTCTTCATCTTGACTGTTCTCAGGCACCCAAGAGCTATTCGTAGGTGTTAGGTTGAATTGAAGTGTGAATCATGTGCTGGACAAAAGGGTATGTAAGAATTATCAGTTAACAGAGAAGATCTACCTCTTACCTGATGAAAAGGACTTGCAAACGGAGCCTTTTCCTTGTGGTAATATCACAGGCAGCTTCACATTTTGCTCCTGGTGAGTAGGGAAGGTCAGGTAGACACACTGGAATTCTGATGCAAGCCTTGCCCGCCTTCTTCCTAGCCACACATGGAGTCACCACCCCCTGAATACACCCCTCCCAATATTTCCCACTTCATGCCTCCAGTGGAATCAGTTTTAGGTTTGGGTAGCCATGAACTATCTATATCCCCTCAAAAACAGTTTGGTGAGACTCGTTATGCTGCTCTGCCTCATGACCTTGGAACTGTAACCCTGTATCAAGTAATAAGTGGTGATTAAAATGACCCTCTCCATGTCCCCAGCCACACCTGGCACCAGAACCTGCATTTCAGTCCTGGACTTGAAGCTCCTTTGGAAATCTACAAAGACTCTTCCCTTCACTATGAATAATTCCTGATTTCATAGTTGTCCTCACAAGAACTCAGATTCCATTTCTCGATATGTCATAGGCTTCAATTATTTTTCAAATTTTTTTCCAGAATTTGAAAACGTTTCCTGGGGGATCCTCCCCCAGAGTCCTCTGAAAATGAGCTCCTTGGCCCTTTTTCCCCTTCCAGCTTAGCCTGGGCTGTCAGATGCATGGAGTTCATGGAAACTTTTTGGAGTTATCTCTAATCCTCTGATCTCAGAAGAAGGATCCAGTAAGCAATTTCACCAAGCTTCCAGGGAGGCTGCAGCTTTTGATTAAAGAGAGGTGCCCTTGGGAGAGGCAGGGAGGAGCCTCCAGTAGTCTTCGAGCTGTGATCATTCCCCCTGTATCCCCACTACCCTCTTCTCCCCACCACCCCTTCCCTACACTGGAGAAAGGGAAGAGTCTATGACCCCAAATGTCTGAGGTTCCCTTCGTGACCCAGGCCTCACTTCATGATATAGGTTACTGATATTTTTTAGAGCCCCACAGAAATCTTGAACTTGAAAAGCACTTTGGGACAGTCAGCATCCATTTTACCTCCTTGGCATTACCACACCCCAATTTTTTGTAAGAAACTACCTTTCCCCTGCAGGGTGTGGCTTGGAAGAAATGTCAGTCAGTATGCCCTCATCTACCTTCCCCGTGGCATGGGCATGTGATCCATTTTAGGCCAGTTAGACTCTGAATATAATGAGTGAAAAAGGATGGGGGAGGCTATCAGAGCTCACACATTCAGGGGGCACCCCACCACTACTGCCAGACAAGGCTGCTGATTAGATCCTGCCAAGTGGATCCTGAAGCTGTCTGGTCCCTGTCTTCTTCCAAACCTGGTTCTCGATCTTCCCTTCAATTCTATGAGCCACTAGATAGATCCTTATAATATCTTTCTTTTCCTCCTCCTCCTCCTTTTTTGCTTAAGTTTGCTGACGTCAGTCTTTGTTGTCTACAAGCAAAGCACCTTGACAAAGAATTTATCCGATTCTGCCCCTTCACTTCATGAGGAAGCCAAGGGCCAGAGTGGGTCTCGCCTGAAGTCACTCAGCAGAAGGGAACTGAGCTAGATAAAGTTTCAGGTCCCCTCCGTTCCTCTCGTTCCTCTTGGGGCTCTTCCCATTCACCAGACAGCCTGTGTATCTTTGGCAGCTGCGGCAGGGTGCAGGACACAGGAGCCCTGCCCCTCTATGACTGGGTGATGGGGTTGCCATGGCTTCAGGAACTTGTCTTCTCTCCATCTTGAGTGCTGAAAGCTAAGAATCTTCAGTGTCTCTGATACCGTTCATTATCTTCCTGCTGTGCTTTGGGCCTGAGTTACTGAGCACCTACTAGGAAAATAGCTCTGTCCCACCCTCTGAGGGAGAATGATAGAGTTACAGCACAGGGGAAAGTACTGTCTCGGCACCCAGAGACGTGGGTCCAGTTCTTGGCCCTCAGCTTCTGCCCATGAGCGTGCTGCTGTGGGGTTGAGCTGCCGTGATAGCTGGCACTTCCAGAAAGTGCTACCTTCAGGTGATTGTGACATTCCTGCTCCCTTTACTTCCTTGTGTCTGCCCTGTCTCCCTGCCTTTCCATTCCAAAAGCTACTCTCTGAGCTCAGGCTTGGGTCTGTTCTCACCTGGACATATATCAACAGCTTTCTACCAGGCTTCCCTGCCTCCTGTTCTTACTTCCTTCCTCTCTCCCATTTTGGGAGCTAATTATGAGGGCAGGTCATTTCACATTGACCTTTCCAAACTTCCCAACCTTTCGTTGTTTCCCATGCCTGTGGAAGGAATTCAAAGATAGAAGGGCAGCCAGAGCCTTTTCAACTCTTACATCTGGCCTAGATTTCTATTCGATGAGGTCTCTCCCTCCCTCTTCCTCTCTCTCTCTCCTCCATGAGTGCTTTCCATCCACCCCTCAGCACATCATGTACTTTTTAAGCATCCCCTCAGTTAAATCCCTCCATCATTTCTCCTTTAGAAATTCCTTTTTGTCTCAGGAGCTGAGTTCAGACTTCTTGCTTAAAGAATTCTCTGCTCTTTTCTCCCTCTCTGCAGGTTCATGGTCACCCCTGCTGTTCCCCCAACCATGTGCTAATGCTCGTATGGTGCCACTGTTTCCATTCTGCTTTGAAGGAACATTATAAACACCCCACATACACACACAGGTTGCAAGGCAGAAATGATGTCTTATCACATCCGTATCCCATCCACAGTTCCTTGCACTTAGTGCTTGATGAGACCGTGGTGAATTCCTCCATTCAACAAATGTTTGTTGAATATAGAACAGTAGTAGGCAGATCAACCTAGATTGAGTGCCAGTTCTGACCATTCTCTTCTCCCCCAAAATAGATTTTCCTCATTTTCTGCCAAGCAGCTCTGATTCTCCTCTATCCCCTTTTTTCCTTCTACCTTATAGACTTACACATTCGTTGCCCTCTCCCAACTTAGTCAAATTATAACATTTTGTCACACTTATTTTCTATGTTATAAAGAAATCATTACATACACATTACATTCATTAGGATGTCTTCTTGATCTCCTTCTCTTTTGCCCCACCCCCCCAGAGGTAACTACTTTCCTGAATTTGGCATTTACTTATTTTACATACATTTATCCTACATATATATGGTCAGGCCATTAAACCCTAATCTCGAAGAGGCCTGAAGCTTCATAAATTGAGGTGTTGGTAGCTATGGTGTAGTAAGAAATTCCTGTATGACAATACATTGATTCCCCCCCACCCCCAGACTAAAAGGTTATTAAAGGCAGTGGGCCCATCATTAAAGGATCTCTCATCCAGGGTTTTTCCCACTCCATGAGTGCTACTGAGACTGCAAGATTTGGGCATGCCGTCCTTCAGGGTCTGGGTCACTTCTCACCTCCACACAGCCTTGATTCCTTCACTCAGCCTTTGTTGACTAATGTGGGGTCATGTCAGCCCGGCTCTCCACCCACCAGCCTAGACCTTTGCAGGCTGGTCTAGCTCTTTATGTATCCTTTAGCCACAATAGTGGATTTAGTTTACATATTTTCAAATTTTATGTAGTGTGCCATGTATGTATCATCCTGCAGATTGCTGTTGTTTATTTTTTGTTCAATTTATGTTTTGAAGGTTTATAACCATGTTTTATCTCAAAAAAAAAAGTATTCCACTATATGCACATAGCAAAATTTGTATTTTTTTTCCAGGTGAAAAATTACTCTATTTTTAAATTCTGACAGTGCTGCAGTGAACATGCTTATATATGTCTCTTTGTTAATATGTGTGAGCGTTTCTCACTTTTCTCACTTTATGTTTTATGGCAATCTGATGGGTGTGTGAAATGGTATCTCCTCGTGGTTATAATTTGTCTTATGTTATTACAAGAAGAAATCAAAACATTGAGGCAGGAGTCGGCAAACTTTTTCTGTAAAGGGCCAGATAATAAATATTTTAGACCATTTATCCTGTCGCAATACTTGACCCTGCCCTAGTAGCACAGAAAGCAGCCGCAGACATTCATAAGTTAATGGGCATGTTCCCATTAAATGTTATTTACAAAAAAAAAAAAAAAGGCCGCTTGCCTACAGGCTGTAGTTTTCTGACCCCAGTTCAAGAGACACTCTTTGAAAAAACATAAAGCAGTAGAAAAATAGGCAAGTTCTATATAGGCATATGTAAGAGAATGTGCAAATGGCTGATAAATATACAAACAGTTCAGTCTTTCGAGGCACCAATTTGTGATCACATTCTCTCCTTGACACAGCCCCAGAAAGCCTTCAGGTACTTCTAGGATGGCAGAGGCAGACATGCAAAAGAGACTAGTGATTAGAGCATCCTGGGCAGCTCTCCCCACTCAGAACTTGTGGTGGTGGTGGGCAGGAGGCGGGGAACATACACCTTGTCTGTTCTCGATTTACATGGAAACTGTCCAGGACCCTCCTTGGCACACTCAGATGCATGTAAAAAATGTATCTCCTGCTGGGAGGCAAGAACCGCATCTGGTGAAATCATTGATAAAAGACAGAAAATTTCCAGGCCATCCTTCCTGAAGGTTAAATTTTTCCTTTATGAAAGAAGAATTGGACGATAGGTTAACAGAACAGAGGCAAAGAGATTTCCAGAGGCCTTTCTGCTTGGTCAGCTGTAATGTCTTCTCTGAACATTGCTGATATCATACATTTTAAATGACTCAAGCTTAAAGAGGGTTTACCATTAGAAAAACCTCCCATTACCCTGAAGTGTGATCAGTGGGGAAACGAATAGTTGCAGAGTTTACGAAACACTCCATCTTCCCTGGATTAAGTTTGCAACCTGGGAAAACACTGGAAACAGATGGTTTGGATCAGGGTTAACAAGCAGACCTGAGAGGGTCTGAATTTCTGCCTGTGACACACTAATGGAGGAGCCTGGCCCTGCCTCCTCAACAGCTGAGAGGGCCCTGAAGGCAGGGGAGGACTCCAAGGGGCTAGGCTTTAAAACACAAGCCTATCTATCACACTAGATAAGACAATGCTAGTCCTGCCTTAACTTGTCCTGGAAGCTTTCAAGCCTCATTATCTCAAATGTCAGACAGTTGTTAGCTGGGTGATATAACAGATCCTATGGGCCGACTCAGGCACATAAGATAGGGACATAGGCCACCTCTATGTCCTGGGCAGCTCTCCATCTCTTATCAGTTCTCCCAAGAAACTCTAAACCATGCTCCGTTCCAGAAATCACCACTGTAGGATGATCCTCTCTTCCTCACCTGTCCCCTTCCTGCAGATCAAGTGAGGGCACAAACTGCCTGAAAAACGTAATCAACTGACACTGTGGCACGGCCACTGCCACCAGGGTTCCAGCAGGGACTGGCCCAGGGCTCCAGTTCTCTGTGTCAGGTCGGATTCCATAATTAGCAACTCTAGTCAAAATGTCCCCAGTACAGAACATCTTCTGTGTGATATCAATTCAGTTCTCTGAGAAAAGGCAATGGAAGGATATGTTTTAGTCCTGACAACGGTTTATCAACAACTTCCTTTCTCAGGAATTCTCTTTTGTTTAAAAATTGCACTTCCATGTAGATTTTGTTTGAGAAAAGTAGTATATTCTCACTCATATTCTCTCTCTCTTCTTGTGTGTGTGTGTGTGTGTGTGTGTGTGTGTGTGTGTTTAAGTTTGCAAACAATGCTTAGAACAGGAGGTGATAAGGGCCTGAGTTAAGGCAGCATCCATGAGAGAAGAGAAACAGAAGGCAGTTTAAGAGAGATTTCCAAGAGCACAGAAAAGAGGTAGTGACCAACAAGATGTGAATATGGCTTTGGTTTTTGTTTTGTTTTATTTTGCTTTTAAGAACAGAATAACACAAACAACAGAGTGCTCAACAAGGTCTACCCAAATCTATCTAAAACATATTTGTTTTTAATGCAAGTTGATATTTTAACATTATTTTAAAGATAATATTCCTAGGCAGATTAAATATTTCCCTGTAATTTGTCATTTGATTTGTTCCATCACCACTGCTCTCTCCTCATGAGGCAATAGCTCCTAACTGAATGATTAATCTCTACCTGAAATACCATATATTTCTAATTAGTCCCGATAAATAAAAGTTGAGAGAAGTATCCTTGGCTCACTCAGAATTTGTCTTCTAAACCATTAGAGAAAGTTAAAAGTCTCAATCAAATCCTTCTTTGGGACATTTAATTCATGAGTGAGCCATTCACTCCCATGTACCAATGGTAAAAGACTAGAGACCCGCAATGTCCATCTGCTCCCTTGCTTAGCTTTTGGTTCATCCTTTCCAAAGTCCTGAAGAATGAACACTACACAAAAAGCCTTCCCCCACTGAGAGAAATGGGGAGGTGTTGAGCAGCGGTTCTCAGAATTGGAGTTCCAAAATTTTGGAATGCAATTCTGGGGACCGACAACATAAGTATGCCAATATGTAATTTTTCCAAGAATGAATGTTAAGAAAACAAGCACCATTGACTGAAATCATTTCCAAAAAGACAATTCAGCACCAAGAAGCAAGAAAAGTCATCTCAAGAATAAAGAGTGTTTCCTTAAGTTGAATACACTTTGCTTTACAAAAAACTTCCTGCCCTGGACTTAGACCAATGAGACTTTTGCCTGTGACCAGCACCCTCCAAGGGTCTGGTTTGAGAGCCAGCAGTGTAGAAAGTTAGCAAGTTCCCAGGGTGTAGGGGAGAGTTCCTGCCTCTTCCCCTGACCCCAAGACCCTGGACGCCCAGGCAACTGCAGGGCACACCACTACCACAGGAACAAGAGGCAGATATCGTACTGCCTTCTGGGCTGGAGCTTGGAATTTGTTTTTCTATGAATAAAACAGACTTACAAATGGTGCTTGTTACTGTTGAAATATCAAGAATACTCAGGTCCTTTGGGTAAAGTTAAATATTAAATAAGCTTTTCTAGATTAACCTGGGAATTTAACCATTTATACCATTGTTTCCATCTGGAAGCATATATGGTTTCCAAATAAATGTCTTGGAAATGAACTTGGAGCACAATCTGATCAGAAGTTGGAAGCAGCTTGTATTCTTGTTGGCCTCCTATTCCCTTAGGATTCAATGCAGTGTTATTCTTGCCCCTGAACCCCTGATGCAATATTGATTGCTGTTTAAATGGCAACTTTTCAGTAACAAGTTGAGAGATCTTTCTGAAAAGGTGTGCTCTTGCCACCTCTGGGACATCTGCCTGGATGGTGGAAAGATTTCCAGCTGGGAGTTAGGAGCTGTGGATTCTAGTTCTGAAGCTGTCACACATTAGCTTTAAGCCTGTGGTCTAGCGCAAGTGATTGTGCTATATATACCTCTGAGGTCCTTCTATTGCCAACATTCTATGATTTATGATTTTATGGCAAGTAGATCACACATAGTAACAGAAAATTTCCATAGCTCTCTTTTCTGGTCAAAATGCAGTGAGAATAGTCCAAGCACTTTATTGGGATGTCTTTATTTTTATGACTTTTCCACCAAATGCATCGCCTTCTTTAGTTGGCGTGGGTTTTGGGGACATAGACTTGGCTATTAAATACTTTTGACAACAGGCAACAGAGGATGTGGGAGCCAGAAGCTTTGGAAGGTCTATAACTTACAGTTCCTGCTGAGATTTTGATTTCATGAACCTGTTTAACCTTAATAAGTTACTGAGGCTTCTTCCTCCTGAATCTTTTCTTATGCCTTTGTTCAAATACAGGCCAAAGAATATGCTCTAGAAATTGGCCATCTCTCTGTTTTGAAAATGAAAGATTGCTGGGTGTCACCCTGAAAGAGGCAACCTCTTCTGTTAGATGTTTCCATGCTTACAAGCCCACTGTGAGCTGCGCCTTTGACTTGGTAAAGAAAGTCATCGTTTGAAAAGCTATTTCTAGCCCATCACAGCTGTTCACAGATTAGATTCAGCAAAAGCCATCATTTCTACAGACTCAGTCCCCATACACCCAGAAAAATTATGACTATACAAGTGTGTGACTTTGGTAAGTGAATAAAGAGTGACCACCTGTCCAGGGTTTCACCGAAGTCATTCATTGGACATTTGATTATACTCTCTTCTCTTAGCTGGCCTAATGCAGGTTCTTAAATGCAAAAACCCAAAGGAAAATATGAAATCTTCTAGGTTCCTGCCCTGGCCTTTCACTAGTGAAATCAAGGAATCAGATGATAATAGTGAAGTAATAACAACAACAACCACTACAGTAGCAACTTGTATTTCTTTGGTCCTTATTATGTGGCAGGTAATATGTCAAGTACTTAATAAAACTCTTATGTCTATTAACAGACAAGGGAAAAGAGAGCGTGTAATTTGCTGAAGAAATTGATAGCTAAGAAATTATACCTGGAATTTAAACCCAGGTCCGCCTGGGGAAAGGCTCATCTTATTACATGATGATGTGCAGATTAAAATACCTACATAGAGGCATGATGTTGGTATCTGTAACTGGCCTGACCCTTTCCAGCTTACAGATCCTTGCTAAGGTTCTTTAACAGTCTGTCCTTAATTCTGCTAAAATAATAGCCACCTCCCCAGCCTGTTCCTACCTACATAAAGACAGAACTTCCTTTAGTCTTTCTTCCATCTCTGAGAATATCCAAGTGGCAATAAAGGAAGTTGCAGCGTGTATAACTCATGCTGCTGCTTGCACTTCTCTTGTTCCTCTCTGCTACCTCTTGATGAGCCATTGTGAAGCGGTCTGTAACTTCTGCTGACCTGCAAAAGTTCCCAGGTGGTTCTAAGCCACCCATGTGTGACCTGATAGATGTTGGGCTGTTCATACTCCTTTCTTCAGCTGTTTATGGGACCCCTTAGTATCTCCGCTTATCTCCAGGTCTTTCTTTGGCTAGAAGGAAAAGTACTCTACCTTCTGTGTCCCGCTGTCTCGTGTGTTTCATTTTTGCCTGTGCATGGGAAGAGGGGGAAGACATATCTAAGAGCACCTTTACCTGGCCTGCTCTGAGGTCATAGTTCTTTCTGTTTCTCCACACAGTTCTCCCATCTGGCAGCATCAGAATGGTTCACATAGTAGGTGCTGTGCTCAGTTGACTAAGCCAGTGTGCCTTCCACAAGGGAAGTTTTTCTCTCAGAGCCCTGGTCCTTCCCTATAATTGGGTATATGTGTCTGTACATGAACCGATAGGCTCCTGGGCCCATGGAAATTAGGAAATATGACTAGAAGGAGCGAGGTAGTATTCCCTAACACACACTGGGAGTTCAAGTCTCATAGAGGAAGTCAGGGGAGGCATGTGTTTGGGCTGGATAATATTTTGAACTATTTGTATATCATGATTTTATCCCTATTTTCTTCTTTTTCTGCCTCCCATTACCCCCCATTCAAGCAGATAATAGCTGAGTCTGTGCTTCTACCTCACAGGAGGTTTGTGGCATGGCACAAGGCAAAAATTTTCCTTCCAAGCTTTGGAAACAAACGTCTAAGCCTTTAGCAAAAGAAGGTTCAAAAAAAAAAAAAAAAGAAAGAAAGAAAGAAAGAAAGAAAAGACAGATTGTCCTGAAGAAACAGGGAAGGAAAGAAGCAATTTCCCCAAATTAGAAAGATCTTCTGTTCAGCTAGGAGGAGGCGAAGGTGTAGGTGACAGAAAGAGGGAGTTGTAAGCCCTGCTTCCTGGGAGAGTGACGTCAGCATGTCTCAAAGGCACCTCTGCAGAGATGCTTTGGGGCCAAGTGGGGGAGTAAGAAGGAGTCACACGTGGCCAGAAGCACACAACGTGGCTGGGCCCAGTGGGGCTGTGCAGGCAGGGCAAGGGCACAGCTGTCTCAGAGATAAATTGTGTAGACAGAGAAGGAGGACCAAGTGTCCCCCACCTCAGAGCCTCTGGCACTCTATAAGCCCTAGAGACACTGGCATAAATAACTGAAAAGAGGGGACCACAGGAAGGACTGAAGTTATGAGTTTTTTTCTTTTTTTCTGCCAGCCAGGAGAAATGAGAACTTGGCATAGGAATTAAGTTGTTATAGAAAATAAAGAAAGTTATCTTGAAACTTGGAGTTTGCGGACTGGAATTCGTGGCTTCTGTCACCCATCTTTGCACCTCTCACATTAACCCAGGAGGCAAAAGGCTGTGCTTATGCTCGGGCCCCAACATTTGGTGAGACTCAGACCTTCTGTCCTGGACCCAAGTATAGGTAGCCTTGACCATGAACACATTCATATTGTGCTTTCTTTTCCACTTCAGTAATCATTAAGGGAAACAGTTTTAAGTGGAAAGCATTCAGGAAATGTTGTGAGATGTTCCAGCACCTTCACCATCAGAGGGATGTCACAAAATCATCTTCAGGGAAGTTGAGTGCTAGTAAGACTGAGAAAACAAGAGAAAACTTCTAATTAAACATTGCAGAGCACCGTATCTTCTGCCTTGTAATTATGATGAATAGTACGGCTTTATTTTTAAACAACACCTAATCTTTGAAATGACTCTGCTGAGGAGCCTAGCATTTTTTTCCAGAATGTGTCCACTGTGTATATTAAATTGACTAAACATTCAGAAGAAGGAACATAAATCAGACCTAGGAGAGTCTATTGCTCAGTGTAAGTAGGAGGGAGGGAGATGTTACCAATACTGAAAATACGCTCAAATTCTGATTAAAATTCCAGATCCAGGCCCATGGAAGCCTCTTAGGAATACTTATACTGTTGAAAATAAAATGGAAAAAAGCAATTACCAACCGGCATCAGCATCTAATTGTTCAACTAGTATTGCCTGGCCTGGATCCTATTACTAATGTTTCTCTTTTTCGACATATGCCCACTGATGAAAGAAAGTGCTTTTTTGGTTGCAGAGTGGCCTTCAGAAATTGGACACTCCAGGAGATGACAAACAGGCAACATCCTTTTCTTCTTGCTCATAAATAAAGTCCTGGCAGTTTTTGATAGGTCATAAACACACATGAAATCCTAGACTTAGTGAGTTGTTAGATGCTTTTCTTAAAGTTGAAAAATATTTTTAAAATAAATTTTCCTTATGTCTACTTTTTCCACATCCTCAACACTGACATTCAAGTGCACTTCATGTAAGGACATTTGAAACCAAATTCAGAAAATCCTCATGAATTTGGACTCTGCAAGATGTTAGGCCACGGAACTACAAGGAAGCTTATCTTAGCATTCTTAGGGACAAGCAGATGAATACTGTAAATAAGCTTGCTAAGAACAATACTTATTTAATTAAGAGAAATTTTCATGTTTGTTAGATATCCCCAAGCAATTAGTTACTTTGAAGTTGCCTTTGTTTTGGATTTTTTGTTAGAGCAGTGACATTTATTAGATCCTTCTGGAAAGGATCTTGTTGTTGGTTTCTCTGACATCAGTCCTCCTTGAGTTTCCAACTGGCTCTCAGGACACATCTTCTCAAATTCTTTTTTAGGCACTTCTTCCTCACCCACCTACTTAAATGGTGGAATTCCTCAGGACTCTATCCATAGGCCTCTTCTTTTCTCATTCTCCACAGACCCACTGGGTACTATCAGTCCCAAAGGTTTTGCATTGTTCTATGGAGATACCGCTCAGACATATATCTCCAGCCCTGACTTCTTCCTTGGGCTCCTTTGTGTATGTGCTATCTCAGTGGGTGACCTCACAACCTACTGCTAGCCTACACCTTAAACCTGGACACTGTCCTTAATTCTTCTCCCTCTCACACATCACCGTCCTAAATATAATTTTAACCATCTCTTACTGCTGTCACCAACTTATTCCTGCCATCATTCCTTGCCAGGATTTCTATAACAATCTCTTAACTGGTACATCTGCTCCCAATACATTCCACCCGCTGAGACCACAGTGATCTTTCTGGAACACAAATCTTACCATGTCATTCACCTGCTAAAATCACTTAAGCAGGATTCTCACTGTCTTCAGGATCAAGTCCAAACAGTTGTATAGGCTGACAAGGGCCTTCATGATGGAGACCACATTCATCTCTTAGCATAATCTCCTCTATCCTTGCACACCAGACTGAATGCTCTATATTTGCATTTTCTGTCCCCTCTGCTTAGAATACCCTTGACTCTCATTCCTACTGTTTCCTGGATCTACTAAGTTTTCTTTCGGCTAAGACATCACCCCTGCTAGGAAGCTTTCTCTGCCTTCCCAAGACTGTACCTCTCCTATGTGCTTCCGTGTACTCCTTGGTACTTCCCATGTTGCACCATTTAACATGCTGAATTGCAATTGCAGTTTTATTCATCAGTTTTTTCCAATGAATTGTAAATATCTTCAAGGAGAGTTATGTCTTGTTCATTATATCCCCAATGACCAGTTAATTCTAGACACTCAAGAAATATTTAAAGGATAAATGAATGCAGTTACCTTAAAGATCTTTTTCTAGGTTTCCTGATTGTAAATTCTTAACAGGGAGACTCTCATTAGCCCAGTTTGGGTCAGTTTCTATCCCTGGTGCAATGAGCTGAGTTACGGGGAGGGATGGAACCTCTTAGGAGTGTGGGAGTAGAAGCAATGGCAGCATGCTTACTGGAATTATACAATGTCTTTCACTGAAACAATAAAACTGCATTTTATTTTAAAAATCTTACATTGCATATTTTTCACTAATTCACACAGCCTCCTCCCATTAGTTCATTATAAAGAAGTGAAACTCTAGTTTCATTAGAACACATAAAATAAAAATTATATAGTCACTTCTTACTCAATATTAGTTACTCATCCATCCATCTATTCACAAATATTACTAAGTGCCAACTATGGGCTAAGCTCTGTGCTCAATACTGGTTAGATAATAAAAAATAAAATCCTCATTCTCCTGGTGTTTACTTTAAAAAATAAAGATGCAAATGTGTAATTATCAATTATGAAGTTTACTTTGAAAGAAAAGACTAGGGAATAGAGCGATATGAGAATATAATGAGGGGCTGTGATTTAGATATGGGGGTCAAAGAAGCCTCGTTGGGAAAAAAATTACATTTAAGCTAAAACCTAGCTTTTTGGGAAGATTATCTGGAGGTGCTGAGTTGAGGGAAGTAGGGTGGACAAAAATAGAATTGGAGATCTCAAGGAATTATTATAACAGTCTCTGCAAAAGACCAGCTAGTATGAAGGCACTTGTGATGGAAAGAGGTAGATGGACTCGTGACATTTTTGGAGATGGAACTATTGGCACTTCTAATGAGTTGAATGTAGGGGCGAATCAGAGGTAGGTGCCAAGAATAACAGTTGGTGTAGAGATTAAGCAAATGGACTCTGATGCCAGATTATCTGAGTTTAAATACCAGTTCTACCATTAGTAAGCTGTGCGACCTTGAGCAAATTATTTAACCTCTCTCTGCCTTGGTTTTCTAATCTATAATATAGTAGCTACCTTACAGATTTGTTAAAAAGATTAGAAAGGTTATTTTAAGTAAAACATTTCAGACATTGCCTGGCATATTAGTAGGTTTTCTTACAAACTAAGAAGAGGTAAACTTTCAGATCCCTGACTTTAGCATTGGAGTAGTGCAAGTGACATTTATTGAGATGGGAAAGACCAACAGAGGAAGAGATTTGGGCAGAGTGAAGGTCAGAGTTCAGCTTTACATACAAGTTTGAGATTGCTGCCAGACGTTTTGGACATCTTTGGGTAGGCATCTTATCTCATAAGAGATGCCTGGGCTGGAGATGTCAGTATGTGAAACTTCAAAAGGTAGGTAGTGTTTAAAGACCAGAGAATGGGAAAGGCAAACAAGAAAAAGTGTGTGAAGTGGGTGTGCAAAGTGTAATAACAGAGCCAACGACTGAGCCATGACACTTCTCAAAGCAGAGTAGAGAAGCAGCCAACAAACGATTTATGTCACAAGGCTGCATTATAACCGTGCAAATAGAAATATAAGGAATACTGAAATAAAGGACCTCTCTCCCATTTCTATTTTAATGAAGTCTAAAAATCTAATTCTCTGGTTGGTCTTGTTAAATTGATTTTGTGGCTTCTTCTTTTACCCACTGGAGCCTCTTCATTCAGATTTAAAGTATGGGGTATTTGGATATTTGGGTTGTTTGGGTGCCTGGATCTTCAATTGTGAGGACAGAAGGTAGGACAGAGTTAAACCTGAACCAGATGACAAAATGTGTTATATGCTGTGTTAAGAGGCTTAGACTTGATAACAACAACGAGCCATTAAAAGTATTAAACAAGAGTGAAACATGATCATTTTGCATTTTTGAAAGATCATGCTTGTACAAAGTGGGGAATGGTTTGGAAAGAAGCAAAGCCAGAAGCTGGGAGACCAATGATGTATCTGTAGTAGTGAACCGATGTAGAAAAGGCTGTGGGAGAAGAGAGCCTTTCAGCTTCAGGTGAGGAACAGGTGGGACTAGGTGACTGAATAGACAGAGAGGGCAAGAGAGAAGATGATACCAAAGCTTCTGTGCCTTTAAACATTACATATTCTTCAATACGTATTTATGCCTCACACAGCATCCTCAATGCTTTCTGTAGCGATAACCCTTTAATTTTCAAATATGTTCACATCCTGTCCCCTGATGAATGCACACAGTCATTAAGTAGCTCAAATGGAAAATAAACATGCAGATTTACTTCATTTGGGCTCAGTTCTCTGGCCCCAGGCCTCTGTAGAGGAAACAAATTCTATTACCTAAACCACAGAAGCTGAAACCCTTCAGACAAGGAAGAAAATACTGCAGTGATTGGCTTGGCCTCTGCATCATTTGGCTTAACAAAATACAAAAGTGTTAATATGCTAGACCTTATTTACAAAAGAAAACAATTTAGCTCATCATTATAGGAAAAAAACACATATTTTAAATAACAATATTTTTGTGATAAATAAAAAGTCCCATGACAAATTCCGTTAAACCCATTTGGATCTCTGTTAATGGAGAAGATTTTCTAATGACCTAGCCCAACGCTGCCGGCTGCAGGCTGACTTGATTTGCAGCTATACATAAATATGCATAAATAAATAAATGGCTGCCTCCTTGCTGGGAGCTTAAGGACCCAGGGGTAGGCATCTTTACTTCTTGATAATCTTTCCCAGCTCTGTCATGCTGTTTACAATTATTGTATTCATCATTCTTTCCTTCTCACATTTCCCAATTCCTCTCCTAGTCTCTCGGGAGCCTATTCCTATCCAGAACTCCATTGAAACTGATTATCAAGTTCACTAATGACTTCCATTTTGTTAAATCCATTGGTCAAGTTTCAGTCCCTGTCTTACATGGCCATCAGCTTCATCCACTACAGTCACTCCATCTTTCTTGACACATGTTCTTCATGTTGCATCAAGGACACACATTCTTTTCATTTTCCTCCTACTTCTTTGGTCTCAGCCTTTCTCGCTGCTTCCCTCCCTGATCTCCTTGTATTCAGTGTGTCCCTGGGCTCAGTTCTTAGTTCTCTTCTGTATGACTTAAATGCTTGGTGATCTCATTCAGTCTCATGGTTTTAAATAACATCTTTAACATCATGACTCTCCAAGTTATATCTCCAAATTTGTATCTCTTGAACTTCAGATTCATATCTAACCCAACTGCTTACTCAGCATCTTCACCTGGGTGTTTGAAATATCACAAACTCAACATGTCAAAAACAGAACTTGTAATCGTCCCCTGAGATAGCCTTCCCTGTCTCAGTCGATGGCAACTTGATCCATCCAGTGCTCATGTCAAAAATCTTGAAGATACCCTTGGCTTCTTTCTTTCTCTCATAAACCATATCTAATCAGTCAAGAAATTTTGTTGATAGTACCTGAAAAATACTTATAGAATTCCATGTCTTCTTAATTCCATCTCTTCTTCTAACCCATATGAGCCACCACCATCCCTTAGCTAGGGTACTGCAATATACTCACAACTTATCTTCTTGCTTATACTCTAAAGTTCAAATAATCCTTTTAAAAAGTAATCAGTGACATCACCTCTTTACACAAAACCTTGAATGGCTGAGAGTAAAAGCCAAAGGCTTACAAATGTCTACAAGCTCTTAACTGGTCTATTCCTAGCCCTTAGCTCACTAACCTAACCTCTTTTACTTTCTTCCTTACTCACTCTGTTCCAGAGATCTTGGCCTCCTCGCTGTTTCTCATACATGCCAGAAAAGCCCTACTTTAGAACTCCACCTGTATCCTATGCTTTGAATGCTCTTTGTCAGGTATCTGCAGGGCCAAATAAACACACCTTTCAAGTCTTTGTTTGAATGCCATCTTTATTATGAAGCCTATCCTGCCATATTTAATATTTCACTGGCCCCCAACTTCATCACTCTTAGTCCCATTATCCTGCTTTACTTTTTGTCCTGTAACACTTATCACTTTCTACTATATGTTCTGCTTATTCATTGGTTCATTATTAATTGTTCCCCCTGCTAGAATGTAAGTTCCACAAGGCAGGAATCTATGTTTTGTTCTCTGATGTACCTTTAGTAACAAGAACAGTGCTTGGAATGTAGGATGCACCCAGTAAATTCTTACTGAATAAATGAATAAATTTTTTAGGCACAGGGGGCTCCTGTTACAAGGAAAATATTGGGGACAGGTAGCACATTCAGCTTTGAGCTTTCAATATGAGCCATTAACATATTTTACAAGCTAGAACTGGAATTACAAGCAATATATCTTTGATATTTCTCTTTTCCAGCTCACTCCTTCAACACACTCTTTGCACCGGCGTTCTGGTCTTCTCAGGATGGGGAATGGGTCCAGTCAACATCACCTGCTTAGGGATTGTCCTTCCTATAACTTGGTCCTTTCCTCCTCATCCCCATGAGGTCCTTACTATGACCCAGTTCCTCAAGTTCTTATAACTAAAAAAATGAGTGGCTCCATTAAAAAAATATTGTCAACTCCCAAATTAGACCAATAAAAATCTGATTTAGTTTATTGACATCCAGAGGAAATACAAACGATTACTAGACTTTTATAGCAAGAGAGAAGAATAAGGGATAGTAGGAAACTCAAGCAAAGGGCTAGGATGAAAGCTCCGTGTTCCTAGAGGGCGCTGGAAGAGAGAGGGAGAGGGGCACGGAGGGAAGGAATGGACCGCCTCGTGGGGCAGCCATTATGGGACACACATCTTGGCTTAAGCTAGACTCCTATGCTAGCTCACCAAAGGTTTTGGAGCCCCTATTGTGTTCCTGGGATAGCCAGGAAGCTGCTCTAGGAATGCTTGGAAACACCACTGAATGAGAAATGCCATGTGGGAATATGGCAAATGATCTTTCCCAGTAGAGCCTTTCTGGAGCTTCCAGGCCACATCCACAGAATAGAGGTACACTGATAACATTCTAACAACCATTCAGATGAACTAGAAGGAAGCCAAGCTTTTGTTTCTTGAAATACCAAGCTCTCATACATAATTAATCCTCAAAAACTCTGAACTGCTTAACCTTGATCAAAAAGGAATCAACACAAGAAGTACCAAATCATAGTAGTGGGCACATGGTAGACATGCCAAAACCATTAGTTCCTGCTTCCTACCTCTCTTATTTCCTTCTAGTATCCCTCAACCTCCTTTGAGATGAATATTTTCCATGTTTATCTCTTTCATGGTGTATCTGTATTTCTTCTTATTTGGCCCCAGATGTCATATTGGCTTGCATTACTCCAGGCTGAATCATTTGATTTCCTGTCCATGTTCCTAACCTTTCCAGCTCCCTTTGTATCATTTCTCAGTCATTCCTGCTGTTTACAATATCTCTCAATTTAAAGCCATCTGCAAATCTCATTAATGAACCACTGACTTCTCTCACCCATGATCACAGGACATGTTGATTGAAACAAGACCTAACATCAATTCTCTTCCTTCCATTTGAGGCATCGCAGCTCTAGATTACTTTAAAACTTTTTTTAAATGTAATTTTTAATGTGATTACATTATTGTCACACATTTGCTCCTAGTCTTGGCAAATCTAATATGTGAAAATCAGAATTAATCTTTTTTTAAATTATTGTTCACTTTACAAAAAAATTTACTTCCTTTAACTAGTCACCTTTCCTAGTATATTTACTCTTTAGCTTACCAGAAAAAAAATCACTCAATTTTTCAAGGCTGGTTATAGCCTTGAATATAGGTATTTAAAGTCTTTTAGTCACTTCAGTCTATAAGAAATTGTTTCTTAGTAGGGTTTTGAGAGTAAAACTTAAATTCTTCTATTTTAATAGTAAGCTGCTGAGGAACCCACCACTTTTCTCACTGCTGATTCACTGGATCTTGGCTTCAACTTTTCTCACTCCTTTTCCTGATATACTCAAAATGTTTTCAAATCCTCTCTCTTCTTCCTTCCTCAAAAACTTTTTGAACCCTTTCTATGTTCCAAGGACTGTGCTAGTTGTTGGATTACAATAATGAAAGAGTCTCCATCTTCTGGGAGCTCTTATTCCAGGAAGGAACACGAAGGTTAATAACACTGTTGGCGCCTGCCGTGTTCTGAATCTGCATGCACTGTGTGGTTCCAGTTAGACCACATGAAAGCCCCAGTGTGCAGCTGAGAAAACAGGGTCTCTAAGAAGTTCAGGAATTTGCATTTTACGTAGAATATGATGAGACAACTTACAGAAGAACTACAAATGGACAGTAGCCATATGGGAGAAAATATTCAACTAGTTATCAAAGAGATACACATGAAATAAATAAAAATACTATTTTTAAATCTATCAAGTTGGGGAGGAGAGAAAGAATACGTGGTGCTGGAGCGGTTGTGGGTAATAGAGATTCTCCTACATAGGGCTGTGGAGGATGTGGAGTAGTGCAATCTTCCTGAGAAGCAATTTAATAATATGTAACAAGGACCATTACAAGAATTCACCTTAATGTCCATCGCAAGGAAATGAAATAAGCAATGCACATTCATAAATAAAATTACATAGCCTCTAAAAATCACATAGAATATGTAATGACCTACAAGATTTTCTGAATACTAAATGAAAAAGCACATTACAGAATAGTACATACTATGGAATTACAAGATATACAGGATTGTGCATGTGTGAGAGTGTATAGAAAATAGAAGACTGGAAGAACTGATACCAGTATGTTAACAGAAGTGGTTCATAAGAGGTGAACTAGGGCTTGATGTCTTCTTAATTTTAATCATTAAAAAACCAAACATATAAAAATGTTCATCCATTCAGATCCAGTTATTCCACTGCATTGCAATAAACAGTAATCAAATAACTTGCTCAAGATCGCCAATTTGGTATCTTGTGTTAAGCTTGGCTTTCTAATTCTAAAGTCCACTGTCTTTCTACATCTCTTCTTTATCCCCACAGCCCCAATTATATCATATTATAGAGGTCCTTTCTCTTTGGTTCATTTTCCTCTCAATTTCTACATCTACTATACCCATTCTCACCTTTCTCTAAGCCATTTAGCAGTAACTATTGCCCTTGAATTGGAGGTTACAGGTAATACAAAATGTAAATCATGATCATTAGATGAAAAGGCAATTTTTCCCCTCATGGAAAAACTGGGACAATGCATATGAGAATAGGCACAATCTGACCATCTTCAAGTCAGTCAGTTTGCTACTTGCATTTAAAATAAAACTGAAATCTGTTTGCTTTTAAGTGTGATATTTGGAAATTGTCATGCTTCCTTCTACACAAAAAGATTGCTTAACCTTTTTCAAAATGTGAATTCGTGAAAGAACCACCATCCCCAAACAAGGATCTGAGGAACCAATCCTTAATTGCATTCATAAGTGTTAAAATTTTCCTATTCCTTTCACTCACTCAAAAAGTAGGATAAATATAAAGCCTCTCTCTCACTGGGGAAAATACAACTTTTAGAGCAAGCTGGCTGTGTTAGAAATTACAAATGTCTTTGATGATACACAGCTGTCTTCATTTCTTAATCATTCTTAAAGCACTCCAGGGGGCTGACTAAGGTACCTGGAAAAATGGGCCATAGTTTCCCATTCTTTCTCCTGAAGCTCTAGTCAGTTAGATGATGAAGGGATTAGTTTCTCCTTTGCTCTATAACTAGGAACTTAATTACAGATGATCTTGAGTGACACAGACCCTTACATTTCCCCACCACTATTTTCTTCTTGTTCTTGTATACATTTGTCCCGAATACACTGGCAGCACTCAATGATTTTACTGGTTCCCTTTATCTCAATCTTTCTCCTATGGATCCCAATATGGCAAAAGTTAAGTTTTCCTACCAATAGCTGCTGTTAGTGGCAAAGGAGAACAGAGCACTGTTTATGTTGTAGCCTACCCATCCATTGAAGTCATCCTGGAGTTTCTGAGTACCCAGGACAGTCCCAGACCAAAGTCAAGCCTCTGTGCTGGGCAATTAAGAACTGAAGTTGCAGAAGTTCTTGGCTGTACAGTTCTGAACTTTGTGACTCCAAATAGTTGCCTCACCACAAAAGAATTCCATTATTCCATAATATCAACAATTTTTTCCTCCTCTCTTGCCAAAGTAGGTGATCATTATCTACCACTTCAGTCCACCCAAAGTCCTTTTATCTGGAACCCAAAGTTCATATACAATGAAGATTTGTGTTCTTTGGGGATATCAACAAAAATGTGGCTGGCTTCTCATGTGAGAGAAATATTTACATACCTGAACAGCTCTACTTCAAAGATTGATGCACACAATGACACTATGTGTAAATTATACTCAATTAAAAAAATTAATTCTAATAAATATACTTGTCTTCTCAGGGAACCTACGCTTACTTGACTAACAGCTTTAACATAGTTCTCTATACCTATCTGTCCTACCCTTCTAAAAAAGAAAAGCAGCAAAAAACATATCTTACCCCCTGACTAGAACTGCATTATTTTTCTCAGTGTATGTCTTCCATTTAATGACATGGAACATCGCTGAACTGTCGTGGTGAGCAAAAGGGACATTTTTAAAAAACTTAAGAGAGCCAAAGTGATAACTGTAGCTCCAAAGAGTTGTATGAGCAGTCTGAGATCATATGCATGCCAGTGGCCTAGAGAGCAGGCCTCTAACTTCCCTTCACATGGGGTGGAAAGAGCACAGGAATCTCAATGCATCATAGAAAAAATGGACAATCCCCATCTAGCTCAGTCCTAACACTAAATAACTATTTTCAACTACACCAAAGTTCTTGTCAATTAAAATATTAGCCTCAAAGAATAAATAATATCAATTCTGAATTTAATACACATTCAAGCAATTTGAGATTTTATTGTGAAAATAGCTATTTTGACATTATATCCAGTTTCTTATTTATCAGAATAAATTCTTTACAGCATTGTTCACCATCTCCATTTCTGGGTAGTTATACATAGTCTCTGAGTAAGATACATTCACACTCAGCAAGGCTGGAAAGAATATTGAAATTATGACCAACACTGCTTAAGATTATGTCAAAACTATAGCATTTCTACACTAGAACAGATATTTAAAATGTTTACCATTCAAAGATAGGCTTGGTGGAACAAAGCCAATATGTGTATTCATATATTTATCTTCTTTGCTGTCCACCTTCCAAAACGCTAAAGTTACATTACAAACACTGCACATTTCTACTTCAAGATGAGCAGGAAAATGGAAAGATATTATTTCCTATTACATAAAGTCCAAAGAGGAATAAGGCTCATCTTTATGCAATTAACATAAATGCTTGAGTATACCCTTCCTTCTCCAAGAAGTAAAGGAGCCACATTGCAAAAGAAGTAGCCAGTAGTCCAAAGAACAAATGGCCAGCTCAACCTTCTCTACAGTGCATGACTTGCTGAGGACTGATGCAAACTCTGGCAAGTCATTTTTCTTGATTTCCAAGGATCTGGGATACGTAAACTAAATGATTAAAAGGCATTTTTCTGAATTTGTAGGAGGAAAACTAAAGAATCAAAACAACGGTCCAAATGCTTTTCACGTGGCTAGATGTTCATGATTACACCGCAACTCAAAACCCGAAGGCAAGCTTTCTATCAAATACACACCCGGAGTTTCAGGTACACAATCATAGACACTGCAGAAAACAAACAAAAGCATCCTTATGCTTGATTAGTGATCTGGTTTTATACTTTGAAATGAAATCAAACATACTTAGTCCTCTGAAATTTGGAGGCTAATGAGGTTTAAAATTGGGGGGTTGTAGAAACTGCTGAGAATTTAATGAAAACTATAAACCTTCATCCTTGAAAATGTGCACACATACAGTCCTTGTTTAGACCACGTTTTCAGTAACAGAACTGGAAAATATTAATCTTCCTTTGTCACTGAAGCAACCGTAAACTTTCTATGACACTTTGTATGTATACATAATTATGTGTGTGTGTATGTGTGTATGTATAAAAAATAACCAGTTTGTATGTGACTTTAGTGTCATAAATACCTACTGCCTTTTTGGTACTTTTAAAGCACAGCCAAAAACAGTTTGGAAAATTGTCCTGGAATTCCAAGTTGATTCCTTCTGCTAATTATTTAATAATTGAAATCCTTAGCAGATTTCATGGCTCTGCTAAGGATTTCAATGATATAAATAACCAAACCAAGACAAAGTCAATTACTAAATCCCTGTGAGCTTAATACAAAAAGCATGTAGACAGGCTGCACCTTCTTCAGTGAAGTGTGGTCCCCACAAACATTCTATCACACTGTGCAGTTAGAGAGGTAACACATGCAAAACAAAGAAAGACTGCCACATGGAGTCACAGAAATTTTTTCAAAATACTTTATCCTTAAAAGTAAATCCAAGTGCCATAGGCAGGAAAAGATACAATAACAAACATAAAATCATAGAATTTTTATATCCTGGGGAAAAGGAGTTCATAGGTTTAGGTTGTTTTTACTATTCTGGTAAGGCAAACCAGATCTTTAGATATTATTTGTTACAAACCTGAGTTTTTTTTCTTTAAATTTAAGAATGAAATAATATTTCATTTATAATTATATCTATTATAAATTAATTATATTATAAATTAAATAACATTTAATTTATATAAATTTATATTTATCTGGAACTGAATACTGTATAGTATCTTTGGTACATTAAACTTTAAATCATAGTTTATGTAGATAACAATAAATTTACTGTATTGAATTTACTTTTAAAACTTTTATTTTGAAATAATTATAGATTCACAGGTTACAAAAACAGTACAGAGAAATCCTGTGCATCCATCACTGAACTTTTGTCTATACATTTAAGCATTTATGTATTGGTTTTAAAGAGTTAAAATTTTTGACAGTTTATGAAAAACTATCAAAAAAGCTAATGGACCTGGTAAATGTATATTCTTGGAAGAGGCTCTAAGAAAACATATTATTAACTTCTAAGTTTTATCACATGAAGCTACCTTCAAAAAATAGTTTTCTAAGATACTATCAGTTTCCAGTTTTTGCCTCTTTTCATATGTAGTTTTTCCATTTTTGCAGAGCTCTGAAAATTATAACTTAGCTCTGACTGAAGTGTTTCCCCATTCTTTTGTTAATGTATCTAACGATATTAAATAGAAATAACAAAGGGAAATCAAAAGGCTTCTCATTTCATGTAAAATCTGCAATCCTCTACTACCCCCAAAATAATACAAATATACCTAAGTCAAAATTTAATTTTTTTGTTAATGCTAACCTATTCTGCGGGGGTGGAGGGGATGACCATCCTCAATGTTCTTTACAGTTTCTTTAGTGTCATGAGAATGGTCAGTCTTAAGGATGACTGATGACAACTGATGGAGGATCTTTATCAAATGGGAATTATCTAATTTTCTAATCTTATACCACCAACAAATATAAACACGTAGTCCCTTTTTATATTCTCCCCCACCATTACCTCCAAAAGAAAGTAGCTCACAGCATTTTGTTTAAGACTGGGGGCCCATTTATCTCAGCAAACTTAAACTTTCTCCAGAGCATGTCCTGACAGGCTGATCTCAAGCTGCCCAGTCTGAAAGTTTGTTCCTTTCTAAGAGCTTCTTATGTGTGTGGCGCATCTCTGGAGTGGTTCGTGCTCCTAGCATCTCATTGGTTAATATCAAAGAACCTCTACTAAATAAACCAACATATAAATTTTCACTTATCTAAATCACATTTGCATCTTAGGAAAGGTAATCTCAAAGCATCATGGTCTATATAATGTAAGGCTAAAGGCAGTTCAGAGCTGGAATGACCAAATGGAAATAAATCTCTATGAAAAAAGTAAAATACTTGTTATTCTAAAATGATGGGTTTTGATTAAACTTTCAACACATGAAACATTACAGTATGCTTATCAGCTGTAGTCTGTGTTGTAAAAACATGAGCTCCCACCTTCTTATAAAAATTTAAACACATTTTCTTATTCATGGACATTAGCAGTTTTATTGACAAAAAATTTACATAACCCAGTATTATCTTTGACTTTGTGAAGAAACTTGGAGTTAAATTTACCATTCAACTTTAGAATCTGTTAGGGTTAGTATAGCTCTTTCGTCTATAAATTTTTTATTCTTCCCAAACTAATTTTAATTGTCCTGTTTTACATGCATTTGACAATTGTAAATCACTTCAAATGCTTTTTGGAAATTTTAATACAAGTCATAATTGAAAATGACTAACCCTGACTAAAGCATAAACAGATGTCTGATTAATGTGCTAACTAACCTTTTCTAATATACACCACTCATAGAGGACAATAAAGTCCTCTGGTCATGATTTTCAATATAGAATATTCATACAGACTTCAGATTGCTAGAATCTAATAGATTAACATGGTCCCACCTGTTGCAGAATATGAAACTCATTTGTTACTTTCCCTAAATGCATCCAAACAGATGAACAAGATTTTGAATACTACCTTGTTTTTCATTTATTTAAAACTTCCAAGAAAAATATTTACAAAGACTTAAAGACTCCTGTATAAATAGCTACCTAAATACAGAACAAATTGAAAGAATCCAGGTCAAACACAGCTGAGCTCCACTCAGCTCAAATTAGATGAGTCTCTTGACTACAAAGCTGTTTTCTTAACATGTGGGTTTCTGCAGAACGTGATAAGATTTGCCGAGCACCATAGTAATCTTTTAAGACACTAATCTAAAACATGGTCCTATATTTTAAAAACCTCAGAAGTGGTTTTAGGACAACAGAAAGAAGCACCTCAGCCACTAAAATAAGCAAGATCCTATTGTAAATAAAATTACTTGCACAGCAAATCCTTTAACAGTTCAGCAACCAATAAAAAAAAATATTCTTAAATATTACTGCTATTTCTGATCATTCCACTGGATCCTTCGACTGCAGTGAAACTACATAAATAATAATTAGTTGTCATAAAGCTTTTGACTACGTGATATGCTTCTTATGAAAAACTACTGAACTGGCCTGAGCCAAGCCTGGTGAACTTGAACCGGGCACACAGTAGGTACTTCTAGTACTCTGATGGTGGGCTCTTTGAGCAGTGTCTATGAACTGGGCAAGTTTCAGTGACACTTTACAGCCTGGCAATAATAACAATGACCAACATATTCAGTTCTCCCGAAATCTATTCAAGAAATAGATGACTAGGGTTAAAGACATACTGCAAATAGAGAGGTCTAAAGCTGCCACATTCGCCCAATTAACTAAAAAAGCCCTTACTAACCTATATTGAATACATCAGCAAATATTAATGTTATATTGAAGTGCATATAGTCAGATAAATATTATATATAACCTCTAAAATATATTTGATACTAACCACTCCTCCCAAAATTTAGACTCATGAAAGCATAATTATAAAGCACATTCCTCATTTTTAAAGTTAAATATAGGCTTTTCTATTGAAGTAAATAGAATATATGGATAATATATTTTTTCCTAATGTTGAAAATAGGCATCAGATTTCTAAACAGAAGAAAAAGGCCTCAGCCAAAGAGCCACGTTAGATATTCAGACTGGTCTAAGAAAACTTAATAAATTTGCTTGAATAAATGAAGAGTGCATAATCAGAACAAAGTTGTAGCTTTTGGTCAGCAACATGTGAACCAAAAGCAAAAATCTGCCAAGATTAAGGCAGGTTTTTTAAATATACAGTACAATGTGTTTTCTTTTTTCCCCTCAAGTTCATTTAGTATTCACTTAGATGGTATTTAAAGTGCACTGCCAAGCTAAAATGCAAGCTTCCTAATTAAAAAAAAATAGGTGTCATAGAAAGTTTCTTTTGTTTTAGAATCTTCATTATACTTATTAATAGCATTTTCTTTATGCCTTTACACACTGAGTGTAAGAGTTCACTGCAACAATCATATGACTGGACACAAAGCAAGATGTCTGTCAGGGCGAGAGCCGTTGTAAGGAATCGCCTTCTTCTTCTGCTGGAGTCAATTTAAGCGTTGGCAGTTTCCGAGGAGGAAGTTGAGGGCTTTGGCGAAGATTGTCATCCATCTGTGGAAAGTACAAAAGGCACATCTGACTAATGGCTGTGGCACCACTTATGTGGACTGTAGCCTCCCCATCCAAAATAGAGCCTGGAAGAGTGCAGAACATATGTTTCTAGGACTGCTGGAACAAGAAAAAGAAACCTTTTTCTTGCAAATAATCTCTCAGGAATTCTAAATGTCATACCTCAAATACCAGCTGATTCAGTATATGTATAAAAGCAATATGGCTCATCCTTGATGCCTTTACAAAATTTAGTAATTCCACAAAATGAATACTATACTGCAGGCGTCCCCAACCCCTAGGGCTATGGACTGTCCATGGCCTGTTAGGAACCAGGCCACACAGCAGGAGGTGAGCAGTGCTCCAGGGAGGAAAGCTTCATCTGTATTTGCAGCCGCTCCCCAGTGCTAGGAATCACCGCCTCAGCTCCACCTCAGATTGTCATAAATTAAATTCTCATAGGAGCACTGGTCCCTGGTACCAAAAAGGTTGGGGACCACTGCTCTAATAAACTCAACCATTAGCATGACTTGGTTTGAGACATCATCTTATGAGTGTAAAAGCAATATTTCTGTTACACTAAGCTCCACAGTTTATAACATATGTTCATATACAATACCTCATTTGATCTTCCTAACACTATTGTGAAGAAAAATAAAGCAGATACAATCATTTCCTAATTTTATAGATAAGCAAACGAAACTCAAAGGTTAAGAAATTTGCATTCAGTTGCAAAACTAGTTTCAGAGCTGAAATTTTAATCCAAGTATTATCCCAGCACTATTGTTCTTTCAACCCTCATTGCCTCAATAAAAATGACCTGTATTCCACTTAAAAAGATCAGCTCTTTTAGACTGAGTCTTTAGACCAAGGGAAGCTAGGGAAAGAAACAGAAAGGATAAATTCTTTAAACCAATTCCAGAAGCATCCAAACAATAAATCAGTTCTAAGTCTGCTCTAAAGAAACAAATTAATATGAAGCATATTAAGAAAATGTTCAAGATTTTCCAACTTAGCCTAAAGATTACATTAGCATCCCTGGAAACACTAGGAAAAGAATTATTAGAACTGAGTCCAACATAAGAAAACTACCTTTAACCAGGGCACCCCACAAACAGAGTGCAAGATTCAGGTCCTGGTGTTAGGCTCACTATAAGCTAAACTTCATAAAAGATTTGAAAGCAGCTGCCATCAAAGACCCAAAACCAACAGAATATAGCATCTTATTATCCATTTGATAGGCAGGGTTTTTTGAGTTTTGAATATGTGCAGAGCAAAACTCTCCTTCTCAAGATGCTCTCATAAAGCATGAGGAAATGTTTCAGCAGAGATGCATAAAATTTGTACAAAAAGAAAGAGGATAAAAGAGAATAAAATTTTTAGTTTGCCAATGAAAAAAAGTATTTCCAGTGAATTACTTGAATCAATTGTATTAAGATGCCTTTTTTTCTCACAAAAACTAAGTTCCTCAAACACAACTCTTTTTTTTTTTTAATCTAAATTTTCTGTCCAAATAGTGAACAGTAGTAGCCATTAAAAGTTTTTGCTCTAATGTCTTGTAGCAACAGTGAACCATAATGAAGAGCAGCTATGAAGGGGTGCAAAGAATGTTCACAGAGGGTCAGAAAACTTTCATATACTGATCATGACCTAAAATGAAACGCACAAAGTGGGGACAGGGCCTCATGGTTTCACTTTCTGCATTTATACGTATTTCGTGGTTCTCTTTACATATGTCTTTGCCACATATAGGAAACAAACTAGACTGGATAGTCTTCATTTAGCAGATTAATGTCTAAAATAGTCTGAGTAATCTTTCCATTATCCACATTTAACAATATATTTCCTCTCACGAGATTTACTAGGCTGGACAAAGAATAAAGACAAACTAGGCTTCCATTCAGTTTACCCCTATTTTAACAATAAAACCTTACAATTTTACTGCTCAGTTTTTTTCACTTCCCAGGTTTTAACAACACATGAAATACAATAAAAAGAAATAGCAGTTATTTCAGAGAGTGGCAGTTACAATCTTAGCTACTAGCACTACTAGTAATGGATACATAATGTCATTCATGAGTTAGATGGCTGACTAACTGCAAAGCCCATGCTGGAGTCCAATTTGTAGGGTTCAAATATCCTCTAATTCTTGTGATCTGCAAGAACCTTGGGCAAGTGACATATGCTATTTTCGAAGCTCCAGTATCCTCATCTGTAAAACGGGGATGATGGAAACATACACTCAGAGCTGTTGTGAGGATTAAATGAGATAATTCATGTAAAGCTCATATAACACAGCGCCCGTTACTGGAGCCAGTGTTATTAGGCCACATTGCCTCATTAGTTTGTGTAATGTATAAGAAAAAAAGCAAGTTTACCAGACACTTAGGGAAAAAATGCATAACTCTCTTGTATTATTCCATTCAGAATCATCCTTGAAATTTCTATTGTCAGCTCTCTCCTCTACCCAGTTCCTCAATCTCAATCACCAAACGAATGCCCCAAAGTGGCAAAATGTTCACACTGATAAAAAATTGTAGACATTTAGAACAGAGAAGAATAGGAAGAAAACATAAAACAGTTCACATAGAAGAAAAAGACATCACAGAGCTATTAACAAGAAAGGCTAAGCACAGATGCTGCCAACCTCAGGAAGTTAACCTTCAGAAAGAGAAGCAGACAAGCCAGCAAGAAGATTTTGTTTTGTGTTTTGTTTTTTCTAAGCCAGGCTTTTGGATATCCTAACTTAAAAAATACTAATTGTATGGTAAAAGTAAACCCAATACCATTATCAGATCTTTCCCCAGAGCAATCAGGCCACTTCTGGATTCAAAATACTATATTATGCTACACAATTTTAGTAAGTATATATTTAAACAGCTTTCTGGAAAAGTAAACTCTTTAAAAAAACTAAGAGGGTAAAGTTAATTCATAACCCAAATTACAATAGTAATTGCAGAAAGGAAAACACTAAATTGCTATAAAATAAAAATTGAAGTAAACTTGACCTTTTCAATCAAGTTGGATTCCTTATTTACAAGTTGTGTGAGTTTCTGCAGATTTGCATCTACCATCTCTTGTCCAGCAGGATAAACGCCTAAGAAGCCAGAGACAGAAATCAGAAAGACAGAAAATTTTAAAAGCTTTTAAAGCTGCTTATTTTTTAAAAATTAGAATTGACATTCAGTATTATTTTATATTAGTTTCAGGTGTACAGCAGAATGGTTAGACATTTAAAGCTGTTTAGATTGAAAGAATTTTGAGTTCACCCTCCCAAGTGCTCCACCCTCCATCAAAAAAGCAAAGAGAAAAACCATTCTGGGTTCAAAAGCAAATTTTAGAGGGACAGTAATGCTCCAAAACCAAACCCTAAACAAAAGGACTAAATTTGTCCACAAAGTAGACATTGTTGGCCTGTGTGATGCAGTTAGCCAAAGTAATTAGTAAAGAGCACAGCAGTCCTCATTTTCTTCTCAAATTTTAGTTGTATCTTTTCCCCACCCATTCCAAATAGGTCTTTAGTTAAAACTATTAGTTAAAACTATCTAAATAGCTCTCTAAAGCAGTGACTCCCAAACAGCTATCCTCCAGGTATCCAAAGTATTTGGGAACTTAAAAAAATACAGATTCCTGGGATCTATCCCTAAGTTTTAATTCAGCAAATCTGGTATAAGATTCAACATTTTGTATTTGTCCTGTAGACAGGTTTGCCAACCACTGCTCCAAAGTAACGAAGTTGACTCCCAAACTACTAATTCCTCCCTATATACAAAACATATATCCAACCATAAGAAATAAACTGTCCCTTATTCAGTTATCCTTATAACTCCTGTTTCTTAAAAGGACAATTTCTGCCAACTCTCCCAATACAAATTTAGTATCCTAATCACTTAAGTACAAGGCCTCACATTCCCAAAGAAGCGTGTCCTAAATAACAGGTGCCCTCTATTTACCTCTAGTCTGATGCAATCAGTTTTCAAGTAGTGGAATCATGGAGGTGCACCTCACCCAAATCAATCTGCTACTGATTTCTGTTCACGCAGGAAAATGCTAGAAGCAACATTTAAAGTAATTGCCCATTTGCATTAGGATAAATGCTATCTTAATAAATACCTCAATAAATACCTGTGATTTAATCTTTTAGAAGAAAATGACCCACTTCAAAAGGGCAATAAAGAAAAACAAGCAAGAAATGTATAAAATTCAGAATAGCCAAAAAGGAAATATCTATTTCTCTATTTAAATAAGAACTTATGGGAAAAAAATAAAGTTGGAAAATGTAACTTTTTGAAGTGATATAAACCAGCATTTAAAGGCAATACACAAACTTCTTTTTAAGTAATGCATTTGGCTTGCTTATACATCATTGGGAGAATATGCAAATACTTTATATGAACAAAGATTAGGTGAAGAGGATCCAGCTTACCTCCAAGACTAAGCCTAAAATAACTGTTTAGGATATCATCACAAAAGCGACACAGGTTGGAGAGCTGTTTCAAATGTTCTTGTAACTGAACTTTAGGGAAGCGTACTTTATAAAGAGGTGCAAGAAAACCAAACATGTAGGCATCCAAGGTAGAAGGCCTAAAAATAAATTCAGGATTTTTAAAAAGCACCTAAGAAAATATTAACTTGAGATGATGTTAAAAAAATTTTTTCCCCACATACATTTGTCAATTCTGAAGTAAACAATATGGTCTTTCAAAGGCTTATCACACATTTTAACTTATAAAAATGATACAACTAGGATTTACTCATTAGTTTTTTTTCTAATACTCTAACCATTTTTTTATTTAGAATAAATTGAGCTGTGAATTAAAGATTCACTTTTACTCACAAGTCTTATATAGGGACTGGAGACAGGGTGGGAATAATCTCAGATGTTTTAAAATCACATATGCAGCATAGTAAGTCAATATTAGATAACTACCAACAGAAAGCGTCCTATAGTAAAAATCCATTAAAAAGTTTTTTATGTGAAAAACTCATTTTTGAGAGGGGAAAAACAGGGCAACTTGCTTTAAATAACTGCTCGTTGAATACATACACACATAACATTACAATGATTTTTAAGGGAATGCACTCACGTATCTCCAAAGAAAAACTGAGATGTTCCCAATCTGTTTGACAGAAGATTTAGGCATTCCTTGGCATCTCTGTATATCTAATAAGGATGAAATTATACTTCAGAGGTACGAAAGATGCTCTAGAACTCCCTTTTAGACAGGCATCTACAGATAAGTGTATCTCTGCTATCTCTCTTGTCCTTCCTCAGGAGGGCCTTGGCTCTGAAAGTAATTGTACCCATACCTGTGCTTCTACTTCTCGGAGGTGGTAGAGGGGAGGTTCTCCTCTGGTTAGGAGAATCCTAGTCAGCGCTCCTTTAGACATTCTTCCAGGTAGGATCAAACTCAATGGAAAAGGAATTCGTGAAGCAAACCATGGTTTTGTCACAGTAAAGTAATTGTCGCTCTCAACCCAGAATGTGTGAAGCTGCAAAAGGAGGGAAAAAACATTACAAGGATATTCTTTTATTGAAAGAAAGATTATTCAATTGATGTGAAAATTTTTCATAAATATTTTTGTACAAAGTAACTTTGTACAAATTTTTCAGTTAATATTAGATTACCATGACTGAAGGATAAAACAAAATTTTAAACATGTGTTTTGTTGATTGATATACCTCAGGCACCCGGAACAAGGCCTAGCATATAGTAGGTGCTCAGTAAATATTTGTTGGATGAATGGTTTACAGTTCACCCAATTCTATGCATGGAACAACAAACTCCATCTTCCACAAAAAATTTTAATTTCTAAAATGACATTATCTTTCACTTGGTTGTTTCACATACTAGTTGAATGTCTAACAGAATCCAGATTCACATTTAATTCTTAAATGAAAGAATTAAAATTAACACATAAATGAAATATCCTCTTTAAGCCTTTTTCATTACTTTTCTTCTAAACAAACTAAGTACATTTTCTTCTAAACAAACTAAGGATAGTTGGTCACTAAAATATTATAATATTCACCAATGCTCACCACTGCAGGGAGAAGCTTCTCTTCGAGGAGAGCAATGTAGGCCAGTGTATCTGCCCCTTGTTTTGCTGAGAGTTCATAATCAGCATTATATTTCTATTTAAAAAATATAAAACCAAAAAATCTCAGAAGTCAAGAGCATCCTAAAACAGTGTAGCTAAATACATTAGGATTCCTATTCTTCCTCAGAAATGGCAAGCATGATATTTAAAGGGAGGAAAATACAAATTTATGACAAATGCTGTTTAAATGCAAATAAAGTTCTTAGCACAGCATCATGCACACAGTAGGGTCAATAATTGTTAAAATTTTTATTCACTACTATTATTCAGTAATTGTTAATGACCTAGTTTGAGTTAGTAAATGGCATGTAGTACAAACTTAATAAATAGATGCTACTGTTATTTTTGTTAATAATAAGGAAAAAGTTCTAATTGGTTGCATTTTTCCCATGAAAAAAGAAAACGTTCCAATTTAGAAAAGTTCTAAATTTGTTGACATAGGATTTAAAAAAAATATTGGCAAAACCAAATATAACTTTTGCATTTATATAAATCTTTACATGTTTAAATATTTTGGATACATTATAAAAAAGTTTACATGTTCAAACATTTTAGATACATTATTTCATAAAACATTTAGCTGCAACTGTCAGTTAAGTGCTTTTAAAAAATAAAATAGTTGGTGGAACTTCATATGTCATACCTAACACAAAATATGTAGCAACTATGTGCCTAAACTTACAATCATATCAATAAGTGTAATAGCAAAGATGGCAAAATTGAATCTACTTATATGTAAATTTCAATAAGATCCAAACAAAGGTCTTAAAATTATAAATTGACTATTCTTCATTTTATGACTTTCAAATCACAGTACAATTCATATATAGAGCAGTAATTCTCAAGTCCATTTTTATATCAAATCTCAGGTATCTCCAATCATCTATTGAGGTGGCAAAAAAGAATTTTTATGGTGACATTGGTTAAGGAAATTCAGTAAGTTTCAGGTGTACAATTTAGTAGTAAGACATATATATATATATATATATATATATATGTATATATATATATATACATACACACACATATGTGTATATATGTGTATATATGTATATATATATATGTATATATAGGTATATATACATATATATATATACTGCATTGTGTATTCACCACCCATAGTTAGATTTCTTTCTGTCACCACATATTTGACCCTTTTTACCCCATCTACTTCTCCCTCTCCCTCCTAGTAACCATTAGTCTATTGTCCATGTCCACGAGTCTCTTGTTTGTTTGTCGCTTTTAGGTTTATATCTCACATATAAGTGATAGCATGTGGTTTTTAACTTTTTCTGTCTGGCTTATTTTGCTTAGCATGATTATCTCAAGGTCCAAGAATTTTTTAAAATCTCAGATGCTTATAATGTATTTTTTTAAATTAACATCCAGGGATCAACAATTTACTTCTTCAAAAGGAACAACTCACCTGTTTTCTTAAAAAGTTTAGTATTTTTGCTGGTTGAGAAATAATGTTGTTTTCACTTGTCAAAACTGGTACATCTCCTATAATCAAAAAAACAGTTTACATACAAGAAAACATTGCGTTTTTCTTTGAAGGGATTCTGATACACTAAAAACTATACCAAATGCACACGTGGAAGGGGGAAAATGAGCAAAATATTCGTGTTTTGCAATTTCACAAAGAGCAGTTCTAAAGAACATTTTCATTTCTCATAATTTCCAATAATTTGGCTTGCACTTCGAAGTATTACTCAGAATGATCAAACCATGAGCAACACACAGCCAAGGTCATGATAAAAAGAAATTACAATCCCAAGGTACTCCATGGCTATATGCCTCAGAGCTTTAAAAGGGGAGGGAGGGAGGATAGTAGAGCTTAAAGACAGCAGAAAGGGGTGTTTAAAGTTTACACTGTACCTCTAGAACCTCTCCAGGTGTTATCTATGATATTGACTTTCAAGGGTGCACCAGAAAATTTGGCGTAAGCCTGAAACAGAGTTTGCAATAAAACATTTTAGACGGAGTAGGTAATGCAAATCTGCTTTACTTCATTGCCTGGTTCCCCAAAGCAGAAACACCAGACACTGGGGCCGCGTTCTTTCCCCGATCTCTAGACTGGGGAGTGTGAGCACCAGTTACTCGGCTTTCAGTAACGTAGTTCCCTAAGGCATGGGGGAGTGGGAGGGATGCAGAGCGGGGGCACACACGCCCCCTGCTTTGAACATACACTCCACCGCCCAGATGGCTTTGCAAGGCTGAGAATAACTCAGAGCCCTGTGGAGAAGCTGCGGGTCTCCTGCCAGGCGGCGGTGTAGTCACAGGCCAAGTTGTAACTCATTTGTAGACTGCAGGGAGCCCAGGGCGGTGCAGCGAGCAGTGCAGTGGGGAACTGCTGCTGCAAGCCGCCCGTACCCGGCCCATCTAGCCTCTCTCCTGTGACCCCGTACCCTTCTTTCCCAGGCCCTGGCCCACAAGGCATCCTCACCATCACCACCAAGGATTCGCTGTGAACCGATGGGAGCCCCCAGCCGCCACCCCAGCAACTGAGCTCTAAGGGGGCCGCCATCTTGCCAGGGCGGAACTTTGCTATCCCGGAAGTACTTTTGGCGCCCAATTTCCGGTACACGAAAATGAGGGGCGGGGCGAGAGAAGGGTAGGGTACCTTTGGACTCTGGACTAGAGTTGTAAGAAAGACCACTAGTGGGTGTTAAAAGCACACAGTGTTAAAAGCACACAAAGAATCAGCTTGGCCTAGGGGTTAAAGAGTCCTGGCTTAAGTCAGATCCACCAGTCATTCCTCAGATATTTATTGGGAGCCTAATGTATTCCAGACCCCTTGAACATTACTACACTGGGCTTAAACTAACCTGTTTGTAAAATAGGTATTACAGTTTATTACAAGAATATTATGAGTGTTAAAAATTATGGCACGTGTAAAAGAACAAGGGCTATGAATTTTTATTTTCAACTATGCCCCACAAATCACATAGCCAGCTGTGTCAGTCGTGAAATGAACTAAATGTTTTCTGAACATCAAATGACAAGTTCATAGAAAAATTGTTAAAGAGAAAAGATAGGCCTTGGGAATGCCATAATCCTAATATGCTTGCTGGGTCCTGGAGTTAAGTCTGAGGTGCTGGACCTTTTATCTAGAAGGCACAGTAGTCTTTCTGGGATACCCTCCAGTCTTTCTTCTGAGTTTTTCCTTTCTTTTGCCCCACTGAGATAGATAGGTCCCCTTAAAAAACTGAGAGCTCAAAAGAAAGGTCTGCAAATTCTCACAGTTACACTTCATATAATTTTTAGGTACTCCCTTACTGTTTACATAGCCCTAAATTACAGTGTCAATTTGTTAAAGTCTTTTGTCATGTTTCAATGGCAGGAGTTCTCAGAAATGGGAAGATAAAAATATGTTAAAGGTAGGAATCCATTACTAGTACTGTATAGCTGGGAAATGCTTACCATATGTACCATTAAAACTAAATATCAAAACACGTATTGAGCAACTACTATATCCAAGACATTATAAGGCTTGGGAGAATACAGAGATAAATAAGACACAAATTCTATCCTCAGGAATTTATAGTCTACAAAGGAGATGTATAACTAAGTGTAATAAGTCAGATTATCATGAGTAAAGTTAGAGATATGAATAAAATTCTATGGAAGCACAAAGTAGGAATGATGAATCATCTGTGGGATTAGTGGAGGCTAGCTGTTCAGTCTTCTGTATAAGGAAGATAATTTAACTTTCAGATTCAAGTAATGGGATCTCCCTGTTTTGAGGGTTAAAATTCCAAGCCATATAGTTCAGAGTCCATATACTACAACCAGACATTTTAAATAATCATACACAAATAATATGGGTTCCCTGAGTCTTGTTTGTAAGGTCGGTGGAAGGAGGAAGTGTATGCACTTTTTTTGTGAACACATAATTTCTCAGTGAAGCCTTCTTCTTTATTGCTGCTGTTACATATGGCAACTTCATTTGCATTAAAGAAAAATTAAATCTCTTAGCATTGAATTAAGAGAGAATAGCATGCTATTGCATCTGATGAGAGAATCTTTCTCACATGTTTATTTGTGCGTATTTAACAGCAATCTTTTATTGCTGCAATTCCTCTTGAGAGTGTATTTTTGCTAGACTGAATTTTAAAACCCTGGCATAACTGATTTCACAACCAGGCAGAATATTGTTCCAGAGAACCTCATAGAAAGCTGAAACCTTCAGGAATTATGCCTGGTATGGGTAGTTGGCCCCTGCACCTTTTTCTGGCTGCTAAAGAGTATTGTTCAGAGTTCATCAAAATCATAATTTCAGATTCCTACCAGGAAGCATATCTGCAAAACATTCATGTATGTGTGGGATGACCTGAATCAGTTTTTTAATGAGTATTCCAGACAATGTTTTCCCTAAAAAAGAAATATTATTTTTCAAAAGATGGACATTAAAAATGACTTCATGTAATGATAGTCATCTAAACTCAGGGGACTTGACCTTGGCATCTATTTCTATCCCTCATGTGTTTCTTAACTTGGGAGCCTTGGTGTAGGTTCAACTAGGATCTTTTATGTCTGAATGATTAAGAATCTATGAAAAGGTGTTATAAGCAATAATGAAAGATTTTTGATGAGTCATCATAAAGTATGGTCCCATATGGAAAAGTTGAACTAGAGAGCCTTGAATGTCCCTTTTAGCTCTAAACTTCTATAATTTAATTTTCTGTTCAGATATAGAATCCTTGGGAAGGAAAAAAAACGAACACTAAATAGAAGTCAGGAGAACTGGTTTCCTGACTTTGTTTCTAATTAACCAAATGACCTGTTGTCAATCATTTTACCTCTATTCCTCAACTCATTTACTTATAAAGCAAAGGTTTTTTTAGCTTTGAGTTACTATAATTCTATGTGTAATGAGCATTTAATAATAGTTGACATTCATGAAGTGATTTCTACATGCCAGAAATTGTTTGGAATATACAACTCATTGGATATTCATAATGACTCCATGTGGTAAGTACTATTATGCTCCTGTATTTCCAGGGAGAGAAATTAAGTCATAATCATGTTTATTAACCTTCCTAAAGTCACCTAGCCAATATGTGAGAGAGCTAGAATTTGAACCCAGGCAGTCTGGGCTTACATTCTTAACCCCTATGTCATACTGTCTATAGCCTTCTAAGTAATGCATTTAAAATCCCAGTTTCACTCAAACTGGTGTTATCAATGCCATGATATTGCCATCATTATTTGTTTCATAATATTTGTTTAGTATTAAGCCATTAAACAAGTTCATTAAGCAGCTTCTGTGCATTCAGCACATTGCTAGGCTGGCAGGAAATAAAATGTGTTCAGAGGTCTAATTGATAAAATAAGGCCTATATATTTCAAGTAACTATAGATGATTAAGAGGTATCATTTTGTCAAGCAGTTCACATGTCTAATGTGGTCTTGCAGTGCTCGGCAAACACCTAATGGAAGAATTAGGACTGTAGTTGGCCTTGAAGGATGGGTACATTGGATTTAGATTGGCACAGAGAAAGACATTCCACATGGATTGTGCTACATGAGTCAAACCATAGAGATGGGAATGACTATAGCAAAGAATCTGAAAACAAATAAAGGATGCTGGTTCAATAAAAAGTTGGAGACTGATCAGGAAGAGTGTTGATCGACTAACTTGAGAACTGGAATTAGTGATATTGGAAGGCATGCGGACATGGAGTTTTGAGGAGGTAAAAAAGAATTAAAGTCTAAATATAATATGAATGGATTCACTTTGTCATGGATGGAAGGTGAAGTTGTTATTGTTTCATAGACGCTTTAGGAAGAAGGGTTTTCTGAACCCATAAATTGTATGAAATGAAGCAAAATGTTGTGGGAAATAAAGTGAGGAAATGCTACTGAATATTATAAGAAAGTCCCCCGGAACCCTTGCACTAAGCATTTTTTCATGGGATAGTTCGTTAGAAATCAAATTGCAAGGGATTGTGAAGAAATTGGTATTAGGAATAGCAGGCAGGTATAAGATTGTGAGGAATGTGACACAGTTAAAGGGAGGAAGGAAAAGGGACAGGAGCAGAAGACTCAATACAAAGTTTTTGGAAAAGATGACTAGGTGAATCTACATACATATGGAGACAAACTTGATTACTACTGAGCAAAAGCCTTATGATGCCAGAGAGAAGAGGGCTGGGGTCTTAGGAATTACTAAGAGTTGAGAGGCTGAGATCAGTAGCTGGAGCAGTGGAGCTGGTATTGAAAATGAGTAACATGCTTTCTCTCTGACATTGGAGGAAGTTTCAAGGAGAGAATGGGATGCTGACTTAGCTCAAATCAGTTACTTTCAAATTTCCCTGCTACATTAGAAAAAAATCAAAAGAGCCTGAGAGAAAGAGATTTGGACTTTGAAAAGAGAGTAAATGCTTTAGAGTATCTACCAAGGAGTTAGTAAAAAGTGATTGGAAGAATTGCTGACAGTGATAAAGGTTAAATTTAAATTAGTTTGAAGGAGATGAATCAAGTGAGAGCCATGGGCAGGCTAATAATTAGGTACCCTTTCAAACTGATATATAAATAATATTTATTTAACCTTTTTTTATAATGGAAATGAAGTTAATCAGAGAATTAACAGGATCAATTTACATTTTACCAGTTCTGTCTTTTAGAAGTCCCATGTGGAGACATGGGTTGAATAGCCTTCAAAGTTTGGTCCTGAGGATGATGGAGAGAAGAGGGAGGAGAGGATCCTAGGAATTGCAAAAGATGGAATCTGTAACTTCAGCAGTGGGGTTCAGCCATTAAGTCTAGCTAAGGTAGCACAGTTGTGTGGCTTTCTCCAATGGTATTTTGTTACCCATAAGTTTAAGTTTAAGACAGATTCACATAATTATTTAATATCAAGGTTACCAAGTAGTAACATAAAAGGATTCATTTTGTTCCTCCAGTATAGTGAACTTTTTCTGTTTTGTATTTAAAAGAATTAAATGAAATAAAAATAACATTGTATGGTGATCAGTTTATGTAGAAACAGGGAATTTTTATTTTAAGAGTGAGAATGGTAAAGGGTCCTAATAAAAAATAAGGTTTCTATATGTCATTCAAAGTGATAAAACATATATCAGGAGACCTTGATAAGTTATATATGTACATTATGACACCTAGAGCAACCACTAAGAAAACTATAAAAAGTGATATACTTAAAAACACTAAATAAATCAAAACAGAGTTCTAATAAATGTTTGAGTAACCCACGTGAAGGAGTGAGAGGAAGAAAGGGGGTTAGTGGGAGAAATGATTAGCAGGGAACAAACAGAAAACAAATAATGAAATGGCAGACCTAAATCCTACAAAATCAATAAATAGTCTAAATGTAAATGGTCTATATTTACCAAAAGACACATTGGCAGAGTGAATGAAAAAGAACCCAAATATATGCTGTCTACAATAAACTTCAAACATAATAACAGGTAGATTAAAGATAAAAGGATGGGAAACCTATAACATGAAAACAGTGATCAGAGAAAAAAGTCAGACTTTGGATATTAATATATAAAGTGGACTTCAGAAAAAAAGAAAGCTGCTAGGAGCAAGAGAGATATTGCATAACAATAAATGGGCTAGTTCACCAAGAAGACAGAGCAATTCTAAATATGTGCACCAAACAACAGTGCTTCAAAATACATGAAGCAAAAATTGAAAGAGGTGAAAAAATAAATAGACAAATCCATTATAGTTATACTTCATTCTCAGCAATTGATAGAATGACTAAACAGAAAATAAGCAAAGATCTAGATAAATTAAACCACAGGATCTAATTAACATTTATAGAATGCTTTATTCAACAACAGCAGAACACACATTCTTTCTAAGAGCTCATGGAACATTTGCCAAGGTAGATCATATCCCAAGTCATAGAGCAAACCTCAATAAAAACATTTTAATGAAATCATATAAAGTATATATTCCTTGACCATACTGTTTCTGTTACTAATTACACTAGAAATTAGTAATAGAAAGATACACACTTGGAAGTTAAACAACATACTCCTAAATTATGAGTCAAAGTGGAAGTCTCAAAGGAAAAAATATATAATTGAATAATGAAAATATAACATCCTGTTAAGAAAATGAAAAAATAAGCCACATAATGGGTAAAAATATTTGCAAAACACATATCTATTAAACTACTTATATCCAAAAATACACAAAGAACTCTTAAAACTCAATACGAAAATAATCTAATTTAAAAATGAGAAAAAGATGGAACAGACACCTCATCAAAGAAAATCAACAGAAATAAGCATATTAAAAGGTGTTCAACATCATTTGTCATTAGAGAATTACAAATTAAAACATCAATATTATTTCAGTATATACCTTTTAGAATGGCCAAAATAAAAAATATAAAAGGAGGGGAGGGGAGGGGAGGGAAGGGAAGGGAAGGGAAGGGAAGGGAAAAGGAAAGGAAAAAAAAGGAAAGGGGAAAAAAGGAAAGGAAAAAAGAAAGGAAAAAGGAAAG